>VUQS01021198.1:30660-49650 GCA_015108495.1 Heterochromis multidens | reverse complement strand
AATCACAACAGTTGCCTCGAGGCCTTGGGGTTTATTGTGATAAATATCATCTGAACAAACAAGTTCTGGCAAGCAATACAGAGGTTTGGTCATTTCTGCGACTGAAATAAGGTTAAGGGGTAGAAAATTGATGGATGGCTATTCTGATAAATTTCCCATTCATTCATTTAAATTAACTTCAATTCAGTTTTATTTATATAGTGCCAATTTGCAACAACAGTTGCCTTAAGGCGCTTTATATTGTAAAGACCCTACAATATTAGAAAGAAACCCCAACAATCACACAACACCCTATGAGCAAGCACTTGGTGACAGTGGAAAGGAAAAACTCTCTTTTAACAGGAAGAAACCTCAGGCAAAACCAGGCTCAGGGAGGGGCAGCCATCTGCCGTGACCGGTTGGGGGTGAGGGGAGGGAGACAGGAGAAAAGACAACTAATGATTGCAATGCTTCTTCATTACCTGAAGAATATTTAAGCAGATATAGCTTAATAGTTTTCACCAGTGTAGCATGCTTTAACCAGAAAATCCTTAAATACATGTGCTACTGAAGCCATTTTTTCAGCCTACGTTGAAACACATACATGTTTACAATAACACAAATTGTTTTCTTAATAAAAAAAAAAAATTTAAACAGATGGACAGTTAAAGTCTGTCAAGTTTGGGTGTCTTACCAGTAGTGACTCTGCAGAGGAAGAAATCCTTCATCTTCGCTGTATAATTTCTCAAAATTTTGACAGCTGCTGCACTTTAGGTAAGTGTTATAAAATGTGACATGGGAGGATCCACGACAAAAGGCCATGGATTTTTGTATTGCAATCTCATTTTTCAAACAATTACACCCTGAGTGCTCACCCACATTATATTTCAATCTAAGTCTGGTTTATGCTGTGTTTTTTGTATACCGCAAGTTTTCAAAGGACCATTTTTAATATTTCCATGTCTATGTCTGTTAATTACTACTCATTTTTTTTCTGAATTTCTGTATTATTGTATGTGTTGGATAGTTTCATGTGATGTAACAGTCAATTTAGAGAGATTGGAATATTTTTTTAAGATCACATCAGCTTCAATTATTGTTGCATGTAAATGCATTCAAGAGTTCAAACTTTTAAACTTTTATAATCTATCAAATACAAGTCTGTTTGGTTTTTCAAAAATAAACTGAGCATTATGTGTAATCATTTCAAGCAAGTTTCAAGTTTTCTTATATAGGTTAATGAAAGCTAAAAGAAGCATAGATAAATTTAAAATAATTAATTGCCTGTTTTTCATTTGTATGTCAAACATACATAATTTGTTTTATATTGGTTAAAATATGACACAACCCTTTAATGGTGATGTGCAATAATTAATCTCCCACTATTCCCAGTGGTGATACACTGCAGTTAACTACACATTATTCCCAAATATTTTCTCTGCAGTGAACTCTCCCTGGCTGAGATACAAGCAATACATCTTGAATGAATACTCCACATTCTCAAGATAAATTTGCCCGGGGTAGCAGATTACTCTCTCCTCATATAGAGGTTCCACAAGAGCTCTGTTTTGACTTGTCAGGCTTAATTGCTGCGTCAATTAAAATGTTTTTCAGAAACACTGTGCAAGCTGGGCAAGGGCCGGGAGAATTGCTAGTAGCTTGTTCGCAGCTGTGTGTTGCCTGCAGTGTTGATGGAGCGAGAGTGAGAGGAAGTGAGGCTGAGTTGCTGGGGAGCTCAAGTGGTTAGCAGCCAAACAAAAGCATAAGGTGTGTGCTGCTGTCCACTCTGCGACAGCAGGAAATAAGGAGCACTTTAATCAAAATGTAAATGCAAATGTGGGATGTAGCTGAGCTTTATTGTGAAAGAAATAGACTAAGTCACCTAAATACAAAAAGAAAGTATCAGTTGCCTTCAAAGTTTCAGCCTTCTGATTAAAAATGATGTTAAATTATGTTAATATAATCACCACGGCTCTCTTCGAATCTATTATTATCAGTGGGGCCAATGATAACATACCATATTAACAGCATTAAAATTGGAGCTGAATTTTGTTCTCTTTGGCGATGTGTAATATATTAATGTGGTCTCCTTTGGGACATGAAGGACTTGACCCATGATGGGCTTCGTACCAAATTAACGGGTAATTACTGGGTGCTACAGGGCCACAGATGACTGTGAGAACAAGGCAGCGTCCCTCCACAGATATGCATGCTGAGACTGTCCTCCCGTAAAGAACAGCTCAGAACATGTCGTGTGAACCAAAATGACACGAGTGACGTAGTGCTCCAGTGATCATGTTAATCATATTGAGCAATGAAGGAAGTCAGATTACATTATTAAATAGCAGCGAGGTTTGTGTATGGAGGAAGTTAAGCTGGATGGATGGGCTGCATTAGAGTCTTGGTCCATCCATCCAAGACTTGTTTTTTTAAAGCTTGACTGAGGTCCTTCCCTAACCTTAACCACATGTTTGGAACCTTTAAGAAGTAGTTTTTTCAATCCATAAAAAGGATGTTTACCTAAACCTTAACAAGACAAAAGGAATGCCACCTTAAGGAATAACTTTCCAGAGTTCTAAGAATCTTAGTAACATCAATCACAGTGTTAAAAACCTAATAAGCCTTCAGATCAAATCCTTCAGGTCAAAATCCTATCACTCAAACTGATTCCTGAAGTCAGTACCTCCAAAAAGGAGCTCTCAAACTCTGTCAAGGAGAAAATTGCCTCAAACAGGAATCAGCTGGATCTAGCTACATATGTCTTGGTTACACAGGGCCCCTAAATGCTTTCCAACTACCATAATTTCTTTTTTCATTTTCCTATTCCACTGATTATTTGCCTATTATTTGTGTCTTCAATCTGTTTTGCAGCAGAGTGAAAGCCTTCTCACTTAAAAAAAAAAAAGGCCTTGGGTGGCTTTCTCCCCTCTGGTTTCTTGTCTTTGCCATCTAGGAATTTATCTGAACAGCACCATATTTTAGCCACTTTGCAATCTATACTTCCGACCTCTCCTGTAGCTCATTACCTACTGCCAGGACTGTTCAAGAGGAGGGCTGCAGGGTCACAGAACAGGATATCCTGCCTGCCAGTCAATTGTCAGGGCTGTCAGGTTTCTCAGATATTAAACTCAATCGGGGAAAGACTGACTGGTCATTAAAATCTCCCGGGGAGGCTGAGTTTTGGGTTTTGCCAAAGCTCAGTATACTTCCACAGCTGTCAAGGTGTCTGTATGTCTGCTACGTTGTGCAGATGTCACCTCAGGCACTATTCAGTCAAGCAAGAGAGAGATAGGTTTCCTCTGGATTAATGAGGAAGGGATGTGATAATGTTGGGACATAGATGAGGAGTTGAAATGTACCTGGCTCTTCTTTTCTTTGTCTTTTTTTCTTCTAAAAGACTTCACTGGACTCTCACAGGCTTGTTTCCCAATGCTTATCCTGTCATATGGGGCATATATATGGCTGGATACAAAGAAATTTGATTAAATGAACTACCACAGAGTAGATGAACCCTAGGATGTAAAATGATTGTAAAGGAAATGCATTCTCATAGTCAAGAGACCCTGAAGGAGTATAATATGGAAAATAAAAACCTACAACAGTTTTTATCTGATGCCACAGCAAATGGACTGATTGTTATATAGCGCTTTTCTACTCTCCCGGAGCACTCAAAGCACTTTATACAACATGCCTCATTCACCCATTCACACAAGCCCTTTTTCTATGCTTAAGTGCTTTCTATCTTAACATTCACACGCCAATGGATGCATCAGAGAGCAACTTGGGGTTATTATGTTGCATCAGAGAGCAACTTGGGGTTATTATGTTGCCCTAGGATATTTGCCTGGAGCAGCCAGGGATCGAACCAGGGATCGAACAACCAACCTTCCAATTAGTAGATGCTAGTTGGATTAACAATTAGTAGATGCCCTGCTCTACCTCCCGAGCTACAGCCACCATCTGATTAAAGCAAAAATCTTGAAATCTCAGTAGTATCAGCCAGTAGGGAATGCAGGCAAAGTGAGCGTGCTAAGGGGCATGCACTGCAGTACAGTGAACTTGTTTGCCCCATTTAGACCATTCATTCACTCTTCTCCTCCCCTCTCGCCTACTCCCTGCTGAGTTCTGCTGTCATGCCAGCCTCAAAAGTTATAAATCACTGTGGATTCTGCAGCCTTTTCATGGGTTTGTGTAGGGGAGTCCCTTTTGTAAGCTTCAGATGTTTGGGGTCAAAGCCAGGCTATCAACCAAAGCAACCAAAAGAATTGTTGATCTGTGAAGTGCGAGTTTGTTATTGAAACAATAAAAGGAAGTCCTATAGGGACAGTATATCATCCCACTTAACAAACACAACAAAGGGTGTTAGAGGGAGTGTGGACTTCTCAAATGAGGAGGGGGTGTCTTCAGAAGCAACACTTTTCACATTTTACACTTTTTCCTTCTTGTTGTGGTGCAAGACTACAAGAGAGCAAAAGCGCCGACCTCTGAGTGCACTCAGTCTCTCAGAGAGATTGCAGCCCTGTCAGAGAACATGATGCTGCTCCATTAACTGAGATAAGGCAGGTAGGGATTGAGAAGCTGAGATCAATGAGTCATTATGGGGAGTGCAGAGCATTCGTGGTCCGAGCGGGATGCTTACAATCATGGCTTAGCGGCAGCGCAGCCCAGCATTCCCTCAGCCGCTTCCTACCAATCCGCAGAGAGGCCATCATGGTAGAAAAACCCTGCAGGATTTTCTCTGGATTAACAGTTGATTCCATGTCAAATATGCTATCCAGGAATAATGAGGCAGGGCATCAACCTTTTCACCCAACACTTTTCAGATTTCCAGAGCAACGCAGTAGGTCTGTTACTTTGGGGCAGTTTACTTTATTTCCCATTTATGGATTCTGCTGTTCTGTGGAATGCTTCATGATCTCAGGTCTTTGTTCATGTGAAGAAGATTTAGCTTGTCTTAAAGCAAGAAAAAAATATACAGACATTTTTACCCAACTGAGGACACTCTTAAAATAATCCTGAAGGTCACCAGTTTTTACAACTTAGGTCTAATTTATGTAGTTTTGTCTGTCTTTCATTTGAGTTTGCATTTTTCTCAAATAACATATACAGAGCTGTCACTTTATATGGAGGTAAAACTCCTCAAATTGAGCAGACTCACTGAATTTCAAAGAAAATTGCAGGTGTTACCAACTGGCTCCAAATTGGCTTCCCTGGGTGGTTTATTTGTGACCTGTTTGATGATACTGATTATTTGCATTTATTACCCTTTCTATCTGCTTTTTAAAAAAGCTTTATTTAATCATTTAGATACCTTTTGGGCTAATAAGCGTTGATTATGAGTGTTGTATAACAAGTAGTTATTGCCAGTCTTAAATGATGGCTTTTCATTATTAACAAATACAGCCCCAATTCCAAAAAGGTTGGGATGCTGTTTAAAATGTAAATAAAAACAGAATGCAGTGCCTGTGCCTGTGGCCCTAAAAAATAGGTATGATTCTGTCATGGAAATCACTGCATGGGCTCCAGAACACTTCCAGAAGTCATTGTCTGTGAACACAGTTCACTGTGACATACACAAATCCAGGTTAAAGCTCTATCATTCAAAGAAGAAGCCTAATGTGAACGTGATCCAGAAACACCATCGTCTTCTCTGGTCCAAAGCTCAGCTAAAATGAACTGAGGCAAAGTGAAAAACTGTTCTGTGGTCAGAGGAATCAAAATTTCAAATTCTTTTTGGAAAACGTTGAGAAGCAGGACCATCTGGCTTGTTATCAATGCTCAGTTCAAAAGCTTGCATCCCTGATGGTATGGGGGTGCATCAGTGCCTATGGAACTGGCAGCTTGCACATCAGTGTTGAAAGGGATATACAGGTTTTAGTGCAACATATGCTCCCATCCAGACATCTTTTTCAGGGAAGACCTTATACATTTCAGCAAGATAATGCTAAACTGCATACTGCAACTACTACAACAGCATGGCTTCATAGTATAAGAGTCCGGGTGTTAAACTGGCCTGCCTGCAGTCCAGACCTTTCAGCAGCCAAAAACAATTGGCGCTTCATGAAACAAAAAATATGACAAAGAAGACCCAGGACTGTTGAGCATCTAGAATCCTATATCAGACAAAAATGGGACAACAGTCCTCTCCCAAAAGTCCCACAACGGGTCTCCTCAGTTCCCAGATGTTTAAGGACTTTTGTTAAAGGAAAAGGGGATGCTACACAGTGGTAAACGTGACGTGTTACTGCCATCAAATTCAAAATGACCTTATTTTTTTCTTAAAAGTGTACATTTTCTCAGTTTAAACATTTGATTTGTTTTCCATGTTCTATTGTGAATAAAATATGGGTTTATGAGGTTTGCAAATCGTTTTACACAGTGTCCCAAAAGAACGTAATAAGTCATCATGGTTGACCAACAACATTATCTATCTTACCTGTTGTTTCTTTATGTTGATAGATGACAGTGAGGTAGATGCTGCAAACAGTCAGGAAAAAGTCTTTTTTAAGAAATGTGTTGGTGCAATTTAGTGTATTGTGGTTTGAGACGTTCTTGATCCCATTCTTGTGTATTTTCGACTACCCATTTTAAATGCCCAGTCTTTCCTGAGGCACAGTGCTGACAGTCCTCTGTGTTCCTCTCTGACTACATTTTGGCTGATATTGATCAAACTTGAAAGGGGAGCCCTTAAGTGAATGTGTAAAAAGTCCTGGTAATCAATGATTGACAGTTGGTATTTCCCTCATCAAGGTCACCTTTCCAATTTCAGTGTGTAGAAGAGCTGCAGGACAATTAAGCGATGTGAGAAAGAGGGGTTGTTTTGTCTCTTCAGATTTGGCTGTACCAGAGGGAGGTTGAGCGGAGAGCACGACTTTCAATCACAGCAGTGCTTCAGCTCCAAGAGCTCGGTAGACCACGACTTAAAGGAGAAAAGGGAATATCGATCTTTGTGCCACTAGCATATCTGTACTCTGCTAGACATGTAATGCTGCTGGGATGGACTTTTTCAGTCTGCAATTTCAGCTACAGCTAATTCAACTGGGACACAACCACAGGGCTTTTTTGCAGTTGAGTTCAGTCAGAATCTGTAAATCACACTTTCTCCGTGTGTATTTCTCAGCCATTTGATTATTGTAATATACACTTATTGTTGAAAAGAAGATGTATAGCCATGTAGTCAGAGCTCAGCCAAGACAACCTGTGGACTTGAATTTCGCCCCCTGAAATTGCTACATGTCATTTTTAAAACTGGTTGCACCTGAAGTCATTAAATACATTTTGACAAGCACATTTCCTTTTAAATGTTTAAATAAAAGCTAGTTGCTAAATGAGGTCCTGCTGGCCTGGAAGTGAAATGTAAGACCCCTCAAGTTCACCGCTTATTAGCTCCTTATTACAGGTCACATACTGGTAGAGTTATGATCATAACATCCCACCTCTTTAGATTAATTCTGTTTGGCTGGGAATGTGAGAAAAACAGGAGAAGGCTCCCCTGATTTAGAAAGCATGTTTCCTGAGTTGGGAAAGAAATGAAGTGTTTATGGTGGGGCAAAAAGAGGCCGTACTAAGGGGGGTTATGAACTAGGAGAACGAAGATGCTTTGGCTGCATGTACCTCTTTTTTCCTCTAGGGCTTAGGTTTTGGTCAACACTGCCAAAGCAAACACCTCCATATTCCACCACAGAGGATCCAATGTGAACCTTTCACACGCTTCTTGCTTTTGCCTAATCTGCACCTTCCATCTGGAGTTACCTCATTCATTTCTCCTTAGTTTGCATTGTGGCTTTGCATGTGTAGAGGAACTGCTGTAATGGACACTCTTAGTTTTGTATCTATTACAGCACCGGTGCATCTTATGATTACATTGTGCGCAGCAATGTCCGAACAAACATGGCTCACCCCTCAACAGCAGTGGCCTCCACTAGCAGGACACGGCACCTCCCCACACTGCAAAAACTACTCAGAAACAGCTCAAAGAACACAAAAAAGAGCCAAAGCTACTGACCTGGCCTCCCAAAACCCCAAGATCTCAATCTGATCAAGCATCCACGGAATTATCTAGTCAAGCCTGATCCACTGTGGCTCAAAGATACAAAGGGAGGAGGTTGAACACATCTCTCTCTCACCCACTCTGTCTGCTTCACTCTATCCATCTCAGCAGTTATCAGGCTGATTTTAACATCCTGTTAGCTGCCAGGAGATTACCAGTGACAAACTGGGATGGCTAAATCGGCTTGGTAAACTCGCTGACCCTGCAAACCACCACCCACCCTCTGAGCCACTATCTCCTTAACACCACCTTACATGGGCATAGAGCATGGTTGGCCAAAATAACAGTCTGAACACAGATAAAGCTCAGTGGAGGCATGTAGGAGAAGACAGCACAGGAACAAACACCCCGAAAAACTAAATCAGGCCAACTATGCACGCATACTGTACAAATTCATTGAATAGGCGGACAGGCGTTCCTGATACCTTGTTTTGTGTTTCAACGTTTAGTTTTTTTTTTTCTTTTTTTGACCTAAAACATAAATTTGTCAGTTGGGGACAGCATATCCTACCACACTGATTCCTAGGTTCTTAAGGGAACCTATTATCTTGTTCTGACTCAGAAGGAGGATAAGATTGCAGAGCCTTAGAAGCCCCTTTAAAACAACCACGGTTTAGGAACAGCAGGCTTACAGCATCAGAGAGCATAATGGAATCACAGTTTAGCTTTTTGCTGTCTTGTAACTTCCACATGGGTTTCCTTTAGCAGCCACTGAACTGTTAGTTCAGTTAAGAAGGAGTTAGCCCTGTGACCCTTGGTTCCCATGGGTGCATGTGTTTGGGGTACAGCTCATTTCAGGCTTAGTCTGGTGGACGGTCCCAGTGAGACAGTGGCTGCCGAAAACACAGAGCTGTTTATAAAGGCTAATCGCCTTCATTTCAGATGAGCGCCCTTTAAATACAGAAAGTAAGTGATTAGGAAAAATGCAATGAAGCTCCTGACATACGCGTGGAAAAATGGGATTTGTTCACTAATCCCACTTCCTGTCCCCAAGGCCTGGGAATCAGGGGCACATTGGAACTCAGCTGATCATTTGCCTCTGTTCAAAGAGGCAACGGGTAGAGGGGGGACGTCCTGCTTCTGTTAACATCATGTGGCTCATGTCAAGTGTGACTGATGACTATATAGGCTCCAAGTGGCAAATAAAATGGTAAAGGCTTTCCTGTCTACAACTTCTCCTTTAGCCTGCCCACCCAAGAAACAGGAAGATAAGCACTGAGGTGGCACCGTGCGCATTTACCCAGGATGAGGGAGCAGTGGGAGACTGGTGGGAGGAAGAGACCTGGAGCAGAGCCACAATGGCTGCTGTCACAATCTGTCCTGCCTTCATGTCATTCTCAGGAAGGGGCTGGAACAACTGGCTTCCCACACCGTGACCCCACACTGGCTCGACAAATAAGGCATTCATAACCAAGGGGCATGTTAGTGAGCCACTGGTGTCAGATACATTTGGTTTCTATATCCTGTGCCTGTTCATCTGTAAATTTTCCTTTAGCCTGTCAGGATGCACCTGAGAGAACTGAGACGTATTGTTGCACTGAGACATTTTTCTGACAGTTTTCTCAGTGGTGGATTCACTGTGCTAAGAAAGCCCTTTTCAGTAAATTCAGTGTTTTCAAGACAAAGTTGTTGCCCTGCTGATACAAATAACATTAATGGTTCATTGGATGAAAACTACTGGAAAAAAATTTGATGGTGAAACTGCAGAAGGTAAAGATTTACTTTAGAGCACAGCATGAAAAATATACCAACAAAAAAGAAAATGGAAACTCGTAGCTGGAAGTCAGCCCATGGCAGCTGAAACCTGAATTTTTGATGCCCTTTGATTTAACTGTGTCTGTCACACCCAAAATATTACAAACATAAGCATTTAATAATATTTATGAGATACTGTGTCATTCATGACAAGAAAGTAAATATTTTTTCATTGAAACCCCTGAGCGACAGATCCACCACAGATTCAGCTTTAAAAAAAATCTCTTTGTTCCTGATATTTGACAACAGCTTTCAGTACATTTGAACAGAACTGAAGTTAAATCTTTAGTATTAAGTGTTGTGAAACTTCAGTTTCAATGGGCTACTGCTCTTTAACAGTACCTGTATCTGCTCTAGTTCTGTTTTTGGTGAAGCATGGCACAGTTTCAGTAAAATTTATTTCAGCATTCTCACAGAGACTTTCTGCAACATTAAACAGGGAGTGAGACTGAGACAGATCCATCTTCATTACAGTAAGGCAGTTCTGGTCTCAGCTGACTGTTTCTCCCAGGTGCACACCGTCTGGACGGCAGACAGTAGAATGCTCAGGTGGAGTGTGTCTCTGCCTTTGACTGTGTCCAGTATGCGAGGATTATAGTCTGACATGAATCTGAGGCATGCCAGATTATGATAAGTAAGGCTAAAGGTAACAGGGCTCTTTCAGCCAGAGTTTTATGTTTAGTCTTTGTGGCTGCTTCTCCTTAAATTCCACTGCTAATTCTGCAGTGGGCTTTCTTTGTTGTTCTGTTATAAATATGTGTGCTCTGCTACCTTCTCTGGCTATTGTACAAAAAGTAGCATTAAAATGAATTTACCATGCTAAATGTACTCAGGAAACCAGAAGGTATGCACATAACTGTGGCTAGACAGATACCATAACCCGGTGATTCAGTGGTTCTTCAGTTGTAGTAATTCATAGCTTTTTGCATGCTGATCTCCACTGTGCTGGAACACTTGGCTGGGAGGTGTTAGAGTGATGGCAGAGAGGTTACATCCCTGAGCCCACTGAGCCATGCTCGACATAGACTCTCCCTTTTTCTTTTGCTCCTGTTCAACAGAGTCATTGAGATTCTGGACCGGCCATCCAGTAATGCCACTTTACCCAAGGCAATCCCTGTTTCCTGATTCCTCTCAGGCTGAGGAGAGATAACCCTGACCCTAAGCTAATCCCAGATTAAACCAGAACATAAAGCACTGCCACTGCTGTCCAGTGACCTCTGACCACCGCACGTCTCCTGGCTCAGGCTGCAGCAACACTGCTAAAAGGCACTTACAAAGATTTTATCCAGGTGTATTCCAATGAAGGCTTCTTCATCTGTGCTATTGAATAATAACCCAGAGAGCTCATAATGCCAGACTACTTTAGTAACCAGTAACTTATTAGTTTATAGTTTTAGATTATTTGGAACAAAACATGTATGAAGAGTTTGCCAAAGGATTGCAGGAACTGACGTGCAGGATGGGAAGGGGGCAAGATGTGTCACCATTGAGGTAGAGACTGATAATAAAACACATGTCTGTTAAAACACAGCCGTGTTTGTGCAGATGTGTGTGATTAGATCAAGGCTCTCCAGAGAGGATCTCCTTCCCTACAAGTTCTCCACATTTTACATCCTCCTCAGCTGGACCTCTGCTTTTATAAGTTTCTTCTAGACTGGGAGGGAAGGATGTTCATTTGTTTGGAGAAAGAATGCAGGGTCCAAAGCAGATTGTAGTTTGGGGAACATACAGTGATATGGAGAGTGACACTCTTGCTCATAGATTCTTCATTGCCTTTGGACCATGAGCACATCTGTCTGCTGTTACAAGAGTTTACACGAAAATGGAGATAAATGCGTACTCCCCTCCCCTCACCCATTCTGCTTGTCCATCACTGCGTTGGACTTGGCGGGGAGCAGGAGAGAGGCTTAGGTGACGGGAGCCAGAGGCTCTGTGATAAGGCCATCTCTCCGCATGAGAGCTCATCAGAGCTGACAGTGAATACAAATTGATGCCATTAGTGAGGAGGGGGTGTGGATGTAGGAGGGGTGGGGCACGACAGTGGCCCCTAATTATATAGTGGGTGAGCCTCCCTAGGTCGATAGGGGAGTGGAAGGGCGCGGGGTGCAATAGTAACGAGGTGACGACGGTAGGGTGTCACAGCTCCCACCGACACAGACGATCGTAGTGTGATTTCTGGATACTGTGAGGACAGACATGGCGGTTAATGATGTGTGATATGGGAGCGCTGTTAGTGCGTATCCATTATGACGGATCACATTCAACATATGTTGAGACAAGAGGGGGGCACACCTTTTCCCTAGTGAGGGAGCTCACAGCAACAGAATACAAACAGCATGCCATGAATAGCCAAGTAGCTTCACTTTGTTGTGGTTTAATGGCTGGCAAGCCCTGGCTGGGAATCACGCCAAAGCTTCACACACACACACTCATTTGTGTGTTTTTGTTCTTTATGACAATAATTATTTGAGGAAGTATCAGATGCTTTTGTGTATAGTCCTGTTTCTAGGATTCATTTTGCTTATCAGGGTACAAGGTGTTCAAATATAGTGCTTACAGTGTAATTGACCAATAATAGCATTTGAATTCACAAAATACCACCATAGAACTTGCAGAATTTTCATTTTCCAGTGAGAGGAAACAAGGACTATGGAATTTTTGTATCAGAATGCTTTCATGATCGGTAGGCATCCACACATTTTAACTTCTCTCTTAAGCCCCAATTTTTTTCAAGTTGCATCCAATTCTGTTCCTTGTATGTACAAATTAACACTGTAAACGTGAATGCAGAAAATTTGTGTATGTAAGTTTGTTCGGTTGTCCTATGTAAGCTTGCTCTGCTCGAACTCATATTCCAGCTCAACCATTAGTATGTATGCAGATCTGAATGATACATGCATCATGTAAATATGTTTTTAAGTATTTTGAAAATTTTAAACTTTTATTATTTTCAACATGTACAAGAAAAGAATACAATCAAGACACCAAGGCAAAGATAACATGACTGCTAATGACTGATTTGTGGCCTAATCTCTATCTTGATGCCATGCCTTGTCAGTTTCAAGTTTGAAGTGAGATGATGGCAAGCATAACTGCTTGTGCTGATGCTTTGCACATATGGGGCAGGTGTTTGTACAGACATGCTGTTATGTCTGTGTTTTCTTTCCTAGCAGCAAGCTGCAAAGCCTGCCTCTCCACAAAGCTGCGGAGACACTTGTATGCACGGGCATGCACACATACACACACACACAGGGTGCAGTGAAGCTTGGAGCCTGTCACAATAGGTTACCATTCCTCTGTGGGTCAGGCTCTTTGGCATTACCAGTGGGTCAGATCATATCTCTAGATTCTGTGCCCTTGCATATTTGCTATCTGCTGAATGATGTGTCCTATCTGATGTGACACAGTGGCCAAGCCTTTGACCACCTTATTATCCTCTGCCCCACAGAGTGACTAAGCCAAGACGAGCAGCTGGTGCGTTCTCATGCTCTTATCGTTCCTTTTCATTTTGCAGCCCAGCTCACCTCAGACCCACTCTCCAGTAATCACACAGGCATTCTTTAACAACTCTGTCACTCCTCTGCTGGCTTTGAAGCATGCAGCTCACAAAAACCCAAATAAGTCATGTATATGTTTGACATGAAGGCAAGTTGAAAGAAGCTGTCGAAGGAGAGCAAAAGAAGGCGCTGTGGGCCCCGAAAGTCGCTGATTAAAAGGGACTCTGCTGAAAAGACAGCAGCACAGGTAGTAGTCAGGCTCTCCAGTGGGCACCCGGTTGTCCTCAAGCAGGAGAGGGTTCTTTAATCTCCATCTTTATGTTAGTGCCCCTATATTAAGGCTTCTCATTCTACAAATACAGGAAATCACTATGAGAAAGTTGTGCTAGATTAAGATAAGAGAGGAAATACAGCTGCTCTTGCATACAGGCATTTGGACATAGGCCAACTCTGCTCCTACAATGCAAATTCAATAATTTCTTTGACTTTTTCATCCATAAAAAATTCATCTAATTGGACCTTGTCACATTTTATGAAACATATAGACAAAAAAGTCTTTTTGTGGCTTTGTCAGGATATTTTGCACGGAGGTGCAAATTCTTTCTCACCAAACAGTTAAATACCACATCGCAAGTCAATAGTTAAACAGTAATGTTCCAGCTTAGAGTTTATTGCACAAATAAATTGTAAATTGCTGTAACTAAGTAAAAAGTGTTCTGAACTTATTCCAAACACATGAAAGCCCTCATAGAAAAGCCAAGCATATTCTCCTGACTGAGAAGATAGGTAAACAGAAATCTGCAGAAGCAGCATTAGGAGGTCATGGTACAGTAGGATGAAGACAGATTGACACAGTCCTCTTAGATAAAAAAGCAGATAGCAGCAGCTTGTTTGCTCAATCTCAACCCTTATTCTCAGCTTCATCTCCACTTTATTGGCAAACATAATAAACAAGGTGCGCAACCGTGCCCAAGAGAATAAAATGCATCTTTATGCAGCTCCACGGGGAGCTGGCTCTTATGAATATTTCAGTGACTTAGACTCATACAAATTAATGAGAATTGTGTCATGTTGAGCAAGTCTCTTAAACCTGTGGCACTGTCGCCTGTGGCGTCTCAACTCATTAATGCACCTTGTTAAAAGTTGACCCAACTGCCAACTAGCAAACCCTACTTTTTTTTTCTCCCCCCAGAAAAGTCTCTGAAGCTGTTTTGTGCCACTCCATCATTGCAATGAAGTGTGCCTTGTGAGGAGTAATAAGAGTGTCTTAACTGGAGTTTTCCTTCTTTGCATTGACAGCATTCAAATATTTGGCTAGGATTCCTGACAAGTGCTGCCTTTGATGTGTGAGAGCATGCAACCTCTCCCACCCCCTCTTAATCACCCTAATTATCACTAGTGTGTGTGTGTGTGTGTGTGTGTGTGTGTGTGTGTGAACTGACACACCTTTTTCTGACGGGTTGGAAACTACCTCAGGGCAATGCTCAGGTAGTGCAGCTTGTTTGTGATATGCCAGGGGCTAATGGGGTATTTCTGTCACGTTATTGCACTACCTTAGAACATTTAATCTAAGCCTATTTAACCCTACTTATTTTAATTTACAGTTGTTTGATCTACATAGATCATAGCTTGTGTTTTCCATCTCTAATCATGCATTGGTCCTTAGGCAGAAGAGCAGGCCACTGCAGTAGTTTCTAATTAGCCACATGTTCCACAATTGAAAACCACTGAGCTGTGAACTGAGTGGATCATTGCACCACACAACACTCTTCCACTTTGTTCATCGCTACCTTCCTGCTCAGTGTCAAAGCAACAAACTGCAAAGTTTTGTCTCTTCTCATCATCATCCCCCTCCTCCTCCTCACCTCCCGTACTTCTCTACAGGGAGTACTGCTGGCTTCAAGCAGCAACATGCACTGACACTGACAGTGGCCTCCACTTTTAATTTACCCAATTTGAAACCAGAGAAATATGCAGTGGGGTGGAACACCCATATCAGTGTCAAGTAGCGAGTGGCCACTGTGCTGTCAAGTGCCAGGATGTGTATTTAGCCCCTGTTAATTCTCTCACTTTCTGTCACTGTTTTGTTTAAACACACAGTCTGAAGTTTTCCATGATCCAATCACTTACCCGATGCTTGCTGTGAATTTGCCAGGAAAGTTATGAGTGGGATGGACTGTGTACTGTTAAGCTACACTGGATACAGTAATCGCTACTTTAATGAGAGGAAGTTCTAAAGTTACCGAAGCACACTGTGGGATAGGATGCATTAACAGCTGAATATGATACATAAAATCCAGTCTTCTCTTTCCCTCGTGTACAGCATGGTGGGAAATCATTTCATATAAGTCGGTATTAACCAGCGTGCTTTCTTACTTTCTTACTTCTGGAGATGAAATCTCGTGAGTGCGCCCCATGCCTGTCCAAACATATTTCCAAAGTAAACTCGGCCCGTTGGCTATTAATTTAAGATCGGGAGATACGCTATAACATGCAAGCCTGCAGCCCTGGAGATCACCGTCAGCAGCCAAGTATTCTCTCAGGAGGTAAAGGGCTGGCTCCGTCTGACAGTGAGGCATGCTTCTCCCCTATGTTTCTATACCTCATTTAACCAGGTAAGCTTATAAAAATACATTTGTACTTCTAATGGTCTGAGGAAAGGGTTGCAGTCAGATGGTACATCCACTATTTTCCAGAACAACAACTATATTGTATTGCAGGCTGCAGAACATGTAGTCACCTTCAGTGAATGAGGAAGTCAAGTAATCAGTCACAGCAACCTGCATTTAAACTCAGCTAATTAACCTGATGAATGCAACAAGAAATGAAATAAAAAATCTGTGCAGTTTTTGACATTTGTCTTGTTTTAGCACTTCACTGCAACTAGACACAATTCCCTGTCTAGTCAATCACCTCTTTTTTGGATTGGTCTCAGATTAGCAGTGATGGCGGGTGCAAAGATGAAGTGCTTTTTAATGTTTTGAGTTTTTACAGTAGAGTCTGATGGATACTCTATGGAACCATCTTTTTCTGTATGACATAGCCTTGAGATGACCCCTAACAACGTCATTGTTTCTAACCATAAATAGCGAATAATGGAAGTTTTGCAGGCCTATGAATGAAGGTTGTCACAACACTAAATTTTCAATACCCAGGAAAATACTCCATACTATTTTTGATACCACGGAGGAAAAACAATTACATTTAAAAAAAATAAAGATTGGAACAATACAAACAACAACAAAACAACAGTAATTTAAATTGTAACATGTAGTAATTGTAAGGTATATATATATGACAAATTAAGATTCTCTTAGGTAGTGCAAAAAAACAAAAACACAACAGTATTTTTAGGCTGTCTGAGATAGTGCTGTGCTTCTGTGCAGTTTTTGGCATTGCTGATCAAATAGAGTTAGTTTCAGTCTAGTTGCTGGTAGACATTTCTCAGCTTCAATCTACGACTTTAAGAGAAACATAACACATTTTAGGCGCAAATAATTGTGCTATCCTGTTAAATTAATGCTGTCTAATATACAGACCAGCAGGACTGATAACGTTTGCTGCCTAGCTCCAACATTAACATTATTATTTTATTATTAACCATAGCTGCTAGCCACTATCTTAATGATAACAGATGGTTCATTTTGGTATCAGGTAATTGCTAATAGTTAAATGGCTATGTTGATGAATGTGCCAGCAATGTTAACATATATAACTGTTTAATCTCCAATGCTGTTGAAACGGGAGCTTTACTGACCTTTCAAAATTCCTGCTAAAGTGTTGTGAACATCAGCTACTTCAGCTTCTAGTGAGGGGAGGGGCTGTGTGCCTACTGTGTGAAGGTGAAGGTCAACTGGAGGAGGCGAAGACAGCACAGTTACTATCAATACTGTTGCAAATGAGTATCTAATCTAATCTGATAGTAATTTTTAGTATCCGTTAGTATCTTTATTTTTATTTTTTGACAACCTTACTGTGAATTTGACTAAAATTATTGGATATATTAATCTGCAATGTTAGGGAATTAGATTTTTGACAAGGATGGTTGTACTGATTATGTCAGTTACACACAAAACTGACACAGAAAAACTATTACTTTTATTACTCGATTTAGGTAGCAGTAAATATATTTTATTACTAGATATTTGGTACAAGACCCTCCAGAGAGGAGAGAATTTATTAGTGTGGGAAAGGAGAGAAAACTAAAAGTTTGCTACAAAAATCTTTTGACATTTTCAAATCTGTTTTTTAAAAACTACTGGATAACTTTACCTTAGTGATTTAAGATCTAGGAGGTCTACAGAAACTGCTAACAATTCATCAACATCTACGATATGACGAGAGGTCCCAGGTAGTCACTTGATTTCTAATACTGCGTTCAGTCTACAATGTAGCTGAATCGTGGCTGCATTGCATTGGCCCACTTGGTAGCAATGTGCCATGTAAACCAAGTATATTGATCCCGGTATACTAATCATAAGGACAGTGTCTCTGTGATTCTATCTAGCTCGCTTGCAGTGCTAATGCAGAAACCATTGACCTCCCATGGTGACAGTCAATGTATAATCTCATTTGGTTCTAAGATCTTCTTTCTCTCCCGCATTTTTTAGCTCCAAGTACAACATAATCAAGGCTGTATAACCAGTACACAAGTATAAATGCAAACAAAAGTGTTATCCATAGGAACGACTGGTTTAATTTTAAACATTGCATAGTATTTTGGGAATTTGCTCTTTTATGTCAAATCATAATCAGTAAAATAACTACAGATGTCACACACAATTCCCTTAGAGCTAAAATATAGTAGCAGTAAAAAAAAAAAAAAAAAACGTATAGTACAACTAAGTCATAACTGAGTTTAAGTGTAGTACTTGTGTCAAGCTATGCATAATGTTAACTTACCAAAAGCTTCATGGTAGATTTTTGGCTTGTCTCACGACTCTTATTATTTGTAGGTCTGTACCACCTTTAGCAGGTGGCTCTGATGCCACTAAACTAGAATTTCTTCAGGACTCATTCAGCTCAGTTCCCAGTTCTCAAAGATCAGCAAAGAGCTTTCTTGAGGCCAGAGTGCAGTGAGTACCAGGAAACAGGCAGTGGGCTGTTTGAGCCAACAGCACCTTGGGATGCTGGGAGAGAGAAGCGGATTGTCTGTGTTCAGCAGACTGAAGAGAGTGGACTGGATTGCCATGCACAAAGGAACTGAGATGCCTGAGGTCACTACTGTGAAATAGCTTAACTTTCTGCATACTTTATGCTACACCTGCATTTCTTTCATTAACAAGAAAGACTGAAAATAAGAAAAATGTCATAAAGTGACCTCTTATTTGTGTGCAGGTGCAGGCATTCTACTGTAAAAACCTAAGTGAATGAGGAATGTGATAGACACTGAGTTTGAGGATCAGGTTGCCTCACCGGCTTACTTTCACCTCTTAATAGAGCCATTGCATTTTCACAAGGGAGAAACAGTGTGGTCCTGAAACAAAGCCCCTGCTGTGTGTGTGTGTGTGTGTGTGTGTGTGTGTGTGTGTGTGTGTGTGTGTGTGTGTGTGTGTGTGTGTGTGCAGACCCCCCAGAGTGGACCTAAGCCATACACGCAGTAATGGGCTACTTTAAGAGTTTATCTGGCTGTGTTAGACACATTCGTACTCTGCTCCCAGCCTTTAAATCTCTCGGATAAGTCTGTGTGTGGAAAATGCTGTCATGCTC
>VUQS01021198.1:0-30604 GCA_015108495.1 Heterochromis multidens | reverse complement strand
AAAGAACATAGTAGTTCAGCCTCTCTGAGCCTTTCCTGTTTGAAATTGTAATCTCCTACTGCAAATTTGTAGGTGAGTCTGGGAAACAGCTGATTGAGTGTGCAGTCTAATATATCTGAGCTCAATAAAATGTGACTGGTTGAAAACATCAGGGATCATTTGCAAATTAGATTCACCTCAGTGCCAGAAAATTAAGACAAATGACCCATGTAGTAAATGTAAGCTTTTGCTGCTTTCTGGGAAACACAACCCAACCCCACAAATTCTCCTTCATCTTTTGGGTATGGGTATAAAAAACAAACACTCCACACTGGCATTCTTCAAAAGTGTAGCCTCTCTGCATGTCTCTTCGAGCTGATTGTGATTGAGTGTTTGCCTGGCACCAGTCTCAGCCCAGGGACATGCTGTGCGGCCTGACCTCTGGAGCAGAGTGGCAGCCAAGCTCAGTCTGCTGCCATTATACTTCCTCGATCAACATGTCAAACAACCACAATACCATGTGTCCCCGCCTGAGGGGAAGTTTGACTTTGGGATTGAGCTGAGAAAGACTGACAGAAAAGGGAATAATATCAAGTAGGTGGAATGGCACACCTTTTTGAGCCATGTTCTGTTGTATTGAAATTGTTTGGATTTCTTCAAGAGTCTAAAAGGTGATTTTCATGGTGTAGACCACATTACATGTGGATACAGAGGATAAGGCATGAGTTAAGACAGTTAGGGAAATTTTTCATGTTTTAGCTGTGACAAAGAATTCAGACTGGACTGTTTGCATGTTGTCAGATAACTATGAGATTAGAGTATACATGTTTGTTTCTTAATGTGTGCCTCTCAATACGGCGTGTTGTTGCTTTGCGCTGTTCACATTTCGTATTCAGCTAACAGATGGTCCTGTCCAGCTTCTCTCTGACAACAAACATACACTGAGAAGTCGCTGACAACCTGCTTCAGGAGGGGCGCTTCGATTGCCCCTTGGAATGTGTGTGTATGTGTGTGTGTGAGTGCGCAATGCATTCTTATCCAGTCGGCACACAGACACACAGCTAGAGTGTATGGGGACTCATCATTCAGCTTAAGACTCCAACACAAATAATCACAGGGTCTGGCCACATGTTGCAGTTCCTCTGCACGGAGCTGACAGCTGCCAATCACGCTGCTGACCTGTAAACATTCCTTTGGTGGGCACAGTTATTAAATCAAACTATATAAATATAGAATATCTAATGCTATTAATCTTTGCTTATTGACGTAACCCCACGCTAAATTTAGATTTGGCTTGAAAGACTGGTTATATCAGATTCCATAGGGAGTCTGTTTGAAAAGGTCTCTTGATGGTGTTTATTTTAAGGACCAGTGGTGGACATGTGGATGTCTTTGCATGCTTGGGTGGCCAGACCCCTTCCTCAGAAACACCTAACAACCTCGCAGGAGTGTTTCTCAGTAATGTCAAGCCCACAGAACATGACAGCACATATAGAGCTTGATAAAAAAAAATCTTGATCTGGCCATTATAAATCCATAATGTTTCCTTTAAGGTCTGACATCCCACATTGTCTGCACTTTCCTTACTTTAATATTACAGTCGTACACCTGTGTTCTACTGTGTCATATTTAACCAGTCAAACACAGCTAACTGCATGTGACAGTTTATCCTCGGGTTTCCTTCTGCCACAGTTTGGCTGCTAAATCTGGGTTAACCTCAAACTGCGGTCCTCGCCTGTGGTCTGTCAGTTGTAGAATAAGGCTAAACAGTGAATGGGAACTTTCCTGCTGTTTGAGTGAAACCTCTGTGTTTGTCTAACAATATCTGAATGCCACCCTCTAATGCCTCTGCCCTATAGATTGCAAAGGAGTGTGTTTATCTATGGTGGGACATGGGGCCTTTGCTGTCTTAGCAGTGGCCTTTTGCTCTGATTGTACGTGGTTGCTGAACGAAGCAGAACATATCAAACAAACACTCCAACACAGAGTCTGTAGGGAGATTGGGTTACTGTAGACATGCCAGGACGTGTCAAGTGCATTGTGTTACTGAAGGCACACACTTGTCTGACCTTCAGCAAATGGTGTCCAAGCATGGATTGAAATGTTGTACCTTACCCTATTCCATAAACTATCTCATATGAACATATCGAACCGTCAGTCTACTGTTTCTGTGTTTCTTGGCTTCCCACAGACCGCCACTAACGAGTGACTTTCTAGATCCTTTGATCCACTCAGGAGGTATTAAGCCATCAACACAGTTTGACAGACACTCAGTAGTACTTGTCTCTAATGTGTGGTGTTCAGTTACAGAAGTGTTGGTGGAAAACCATCAGATAAGTCCATGGAAGCGTGTCACGAGGAATGCGTCAGTTGTACATGGATGTGTGTGCGCTAGTATGTGCACATGTAAGTGCAGCTGTCAGTAATGAATGCATTTCTGATTCCATACAGAGCTGAGATCCACTGGTACTGCTCATCACTTCGCCTACCTCCTCAACACATCTGACTACCGGATCCTTCGTATGGATGAGGACCATGATCGCATGTATGTTGGCAGCAAAGACCACATCCTGTCCCTGGACCTCCATGACATCAACAAGAACCCACATATTGTAAGACCTTGCCCATGCTTTCCTCCCTTCGGGCCTTAAAATGGGCTGTTACTCTGGGATAAAGCAAGTGTCTTTACAGCAGCTTCATCCAGAGAGAAATGTTCTCTACTCTTGCCCCAGTAGCAGACATTTTGGTTTGTTCACATCAATTTTTTGTTGGAGTACTCGTTTTTTTTTCTGGTGTTGGTTCATTATACATTGTAACTGGGCTATGACAATCCCAACAGGACTTATATTAGCCTTGGTGGATATCCCTTTTGCAATTTTAGTCCAAAAATCCAATAAATGCCAGTGATGTATAACGTTTTTGGCTGGAGCTATAAAATGTCTTCTGTTCCCCCCTTGCAGATCCACTGGCCAGTGTCTGAACAAAGAAGAATGGAGTGCCTCGTGAGTGGGAAAGATGCCAATGTAAGTATGTGTGTTGACAACACTCATACCCAAAGTAGGGTTGTCCAAGTAAGGTTGTTTCCTTAAACTTGATAGCTTGAAAAAATAAAATATATAAAAAAAATTTTAAACTCCATTTAAAGCATACAACTCCCTCAGCTGTTCCCATCGGTTTTAATGTGGTGAACCTGTTAAATATACCTGTAGAGTTGGATTTGGCCCAGTAAATTCTGGTTCCCTTGTGTCTAGCCAGTGAGACAGGAATGGATTGGAGCAGAGAAGCCCAGAATCCTCCTTTGTGCCAGGCTGGGGTGGGGAGCACAGCACTACTGGCTGATAGTTTGATATATTGCCCAAATATAAATAGAAGCACATTATTACTGGCAGATTTTTAAGTTTTAATAAGAATCAATCAGTATTCAGTAAATCTGCAGGGGGTCCAGCTGTAAAGTTAAACTATGAACTGCTGTTTAATTTACTTCAATCTCTGTGTTTCCAGGAGGAGTGTGCAAACTTCATTCGTCTGATTGAGCCATGGAACCGGACTCACCTGTATGTCTGTGGGACAGGAGCTTACAATCCGGTCTGCACCTTTGTCAACCGTGGACGCAAACCTCAGGTTAGAATTACTGAGGAATGTAGAGGCCGAGAAGGTGATCTTAGCAGCATAAATAGCTTTCTCCATCGACATCATGAATGACATAGTTTGCCTCTCTTTTTTTCTTTCTCTTACTCTCCATCCACCCTACACTAAGCTCCCTTTATGATGATTTTGCTCCATCATTAAGCTTGCTTGTGGTACCCTGTGTCCCCATATGGCAAAGCAGCCAGCACACCAGCCTCACCAGCACACAGCTGTTGTCCCCAGTGTGCTGTTAGAGCTACTCTGTTTAGTCTCAATCTTTAATGGGACCTCTTGAATTTCCTAAACCTAGCCAGGCCGCTACACTGCCATACTCCTCTTTAACACCTCACTTTTCTTTAAATATCACACTTGTTCCCTAATTGTGACCAGGGGACTTTTATAAAAGTCAATAAATAAAAAGTAAATTTCCCATTTGACTTTCCCTTGTGATCACAGAGAACTTGTAACAGCAAGCATAGCTTGCTCAAGCCCCTTGCTGCATACAGTTTCTTGCTAATGAAGGGCTTCTACCCACCCAGTCACTCACCTATCCTTCCACCCCTTCATGCATCCATCCAGGCCACCCGCCAGCCTCTACCATGTGAGATGCTGGGTAATTGGAAGTGGGAGCTCCCATTATGGGGTGCGAGTGGAATGTTCCAGTTGTAGCGCATTAATGAGAGGGCTGTTATTTTCTCCGTCACACTGACAGGTCCGAATCATACACCCTTGAGCACCTTTCTAAACTGGGCTGTGGAGTTAACCATAACTGTAAAAACAAGAGGGGATACACTCTGCACACACGCATATCCTGACACACATAGGAACACTTACTTTTGTCATTATTAATTCAGACGGATTTTTGTCAATTGACTTAACCACTGCAAAAAACATTCCTAAGATGCGCTTAAAGCCTTGTAGCTAAATGTTTTGCCATGCCAGCAGCTTTTAGGGGTATGTATGTGGCGTACTGTGAGAGCCTTTACTGACTAAACCACAGGATAGAGAACTATTATTGTTGCCTTTTCCACCATCTGGTCTAATAAAGAAACACGCATTCCCTGGACAGTCTTGCACACACATATCTGTATACTTTCCTTATGCACTTGCATTATATTGACCTCAGGGGTTCTGGGTTTAAGAGTTTCTCATCATGTCTAGAAGTCAGAACAGGCTCAAGCAGTCTGCAGCAGGGTCATGAAAGGCCTTGATCCCTTCTCATCAGCAGCGTAACATCCGGACTGTATTGCTGTTTCCTGTTTTAGACGTCCATGTATCTGCAGATGGCCCAAGCCAGAGGAAGGGCTAGCCGCGCAGCTGAACCCAGCGCGGTGCACGAGACACTTGGACTAAAGGTGCGATGCGGGCCCTGTGTGCACGGGCCCATCACCAGCAGCATGCTCCCTTTCTTTGCGTCTGTGCACATTTTGTCAACACCATCTTTAACCTGGCCATCATTTGTTGATTTCTATAACATTTGCCATGCATTCTTTTCGGTCCCTGCACGATCTCGACATTTTTGTGTAATTTGAAAATGCATTTCATTTTACGCCGTTTCGTTTTCTCCATGTTTCATTTATATTTTCTTTGTGTAAGCCTCATTGTCTGAGCCCCCTTTCTTATTAGCCTTTGCCCTTTTGGTGCTTTGCATCTGTGTTAAATGCCACATTTTGCATGAGAACTGGCTAATCAAGTAGAAATGGCTTATCAGGCTGCAATAAATAAATAAATAAATAAAAATTAAATAAGGCCCAAATTTAATTAAACAGGCCTTTGCTGCTGTTCAGTGTATGACACATTCATTTTTATTTAGCATTTAGCTGGGGCCATAAAGAGCAGACATCCGAATCATTCTTCTTCATCATATGAGGCAATCCAGGGTGTCACACCCGGCAGTCTTTAACCCCAAAGAGTCTTCCACCTTCTGTAGGAATGTTATTCAGGCTCTCCCACAGAGAGGCAACAGGACTAGTCAGCATCTGACCCACTCCCACAGCAGGATCTGTTAGCCTAGAGCAAACACCAGCCATCTGTAGTCAACTAGCTATGCAGCAGAGGAAATAAAAGAGTCACATACTTGAACATGTCTTCACTGTTTGAGCTCTCCAAGCACTTTAAAACGCAGAGAGGGACTTTTGAAGGACAACAGGGCTTTATGTGAAGTGGGACACTTTGAAAATGTTAGAACTGTTTTTCTAGACCGATTCTTTTTCTACATGTGTTTCAACCTTTTTTCAAGGGTCATATTTTATGGCAGGGTTGTAAAAACACATTCAGGGCACAGTTTCCCTCTGGTACACATAAATGTTTGTGACCTTTTTCTTTTACACATCACTGTCTGGCATTGTTTTGAGTAAGCTGCCAGCACGTACTTATCGGCGCAAGTGGTGATTTTAATCAAAGATGATGCAAAGGGGTGCGTGTATGATCTAGTGAAGGGAGTTTGGCACAGTGCTCCTAAATAAGTGCTGATGGACACTGACAGAGATGTCTTCATCTTGGCCCGCTGGGAGTAAAAAACAGGGATTGGACATGCTCTGGTCTGTGTGGCGGGGCTACAGGACATGTCATTGCATGCCACTGTTTCATTTTCCCCACTATCATACGCAAATTCCTGCTAATCACCTTTCAGTGCTTGCGTGCTGAGATGCCATGAGCAGTGAGCATCAGTCATCCAGCCTCCATCCCAGACTTGTTTTCACTTTACTGGATTGCAGGTGTCAGCAGTCGACCTGCACACCCATAGGCAGCAAGAAGCTGAGCGATATTTGGCATGCAGCTTATTATGCCAAGAGAAGCAGCCTGCAACACATTGTTTTCCACAGTAGAGTGGCATGGAGATGGATTAGAAATTCCTCACTTTCCCTGCATGTATTTTTTCTGTATGAACGTGCACTCATTATTCTGATACTTCATCCCCCATCAGGACCTATAGGTCCCACAGGAGTCAGAGGCAGCACATATGCTGCCTCATTTTCCCTACACAAGGGAATCACAGTGACAAGATGGAGAGTGCTGAATTTATTGCTATCTCTGTATGATTTTTCCATTTCAGGAAGAAATCTTCCATTTGGAGCCCAGCAAAGTGGAATCTGGGAAAGGAAAGTGCTCCTATGACCCGAAGCTCAACAGCGTGTCAGCTTTGATCAGTAAGTATCATCTGGGTTTGGTCACATGGGATTAGAGGCACGGGCACAAGTCCAGCTCAGTTCCTTCTAGCAACAGCAGTGTCATCCCATATGGATTCTTCATCTTTTTTTCCATTTCTTCTTATATGATCTTCTATCTGCTTATGTTTGGCATACTTTGTAAAGAGCTTTTTATTGTTAGCCAGTGATGCCCAAAAGGTCAAGTGTCCTTGTCACTTTGCCTTTTTCCCACAGTGAGCTGTTTAGTCTAATGGACCGAATCACTAGGAATTTTTCCTTGTTAGGGTTGAGATCAGCACAGTAAAATGTGCCTATTAATATTTGAATCCTCCACTGAGGAATTAGTGACTTCATATCTAAATACTTCTGACATGCAAAAAGAAAAAAAAATCAGTTATTGCATTACCATTTGAAAACTGAAACTTTGACTAAATTTGGCAATGTGTTGTGATGTGGGATCAATGCCTCAAACAAAGTCAGTGAAGCAAAATATCAACAAAATGATTGTCTGCTTTTGCTTTTTTCAGATTCCAGCCATTAGGTGATTGTAAATTTGCAATGAGGTTAGGTTTAGATGATATATCTTATCATCTGTTGTGGCACTCATGAAGCCAGTGTCCTCTGTTCCATTGCCCAAGGTCATGTAGTGAGGCCCAGGCCACACAGTTGCCACCAGTGAAAGGCGATCTTCTCTCTGTGGGTTGAGGCAGCGGGTGTAAATCACTGGCACTGCTTTCCCACATTAGCACAGTGCCAGCTGACCGGTATGGAACCAGTACTGTCATCCAAGATGGATTTACCTCCCACATCCACCAGTTAGCGTCATGTAAGGGACACTGTTGTTAGTGTTGATAAGGATTAAGAGCCCTCTACCACAACAATAGATTCACCATTGACCACTGACTGCTCGATGCTCCATCACATTAGGCATCCTATCATCCGTGGACATTTTAATGATATAACATCAATCTCCCTATAGTACTGTCGGGGAAAATGACATTGAGTATAATGGTTGTACAACAGTGTTTCTTCTTCCTACTGTCTCCATACTCCATCTCTGAGAGCCCTGAGAGGTACACCTTGCTCTCTAGTAGGGTCCATACAGCAACTGGAAGATCAACACCTTGCCTTCCTGTAGCTTAACAAAACTGTTTTTTACATTTATTAGTCTGCAAACATGGAAGTGCCCATATTTTATGTCTTTTTGATGGCTGTTTCAGGAAGTTTGAATGCCATTGTTGGTATTTTTTGTACTCTGTGATGTCTTATTTATTTCCTTAGGAGATCCTTTGAAAGAACCGTGTACTTACACTGTAATGATAGGAACGCAAAGTTAATACCCTGAAATAAAACTAAATATGAATTATGTAAAGCTTTAAAAGTAAGAACATTTTATAGTGGTTATAGTTGCAGGTTTTGTAGAGGTGTTTATCCTTCCACCATTGATACGGTTACATTTATGACAGTGTCAGTTGTTGTTTATGTGCATGCATCTGTTGTCAGTGGATTAGCAAATTGATTATTATTTTGCAGCTGAAAAAATTCTAAACAAGTATACTATATATTCCTTTTTTAGTAATGTTTGCTAAAAGCTGTAGTGTCCAGCAATTTTAGAGAATGAAAAAGCCTTTTCTAAAAATTGAATTTTAGATTTCTCTGCTGTTCATAATGGGCTGTAATGGGCTAAGGTCTGAGTACCACATGAATCGTCTAAAAGTACGTAAATGACAACCAATTTTTTTAATTGGCTTTATTCTTTTTTGTGAAATTTGTTGAAAACCTGAGCAGCTTTATCTCATTTTTTTCATAAGATAATTTTTTTTTACTTAATCCTTTAAGCAAGCACATTGTACTGGTACAAGAAAATGCTATAATAGTGTTTTAAAGCAGTGTGCCCCTGAAATACTGACAGATTATTAGGAGACAATGAGAACAGTGCAGTAAAGTCTTACCTTGTTTATGAGTCATTTAAATGTCAGTTGCTTACATCTCAAGTTGCAACCATGTCCTGACCACTTGCATGTGTAGATGATGACTTTGTTATGCTGAGCTTCTGTGTTGTGAAACTGAAGAATGTCACGATTATTCTAAATATACTTTTTGAAATAAAAGCTGGTGTTTTGTGCCAAGGGTGGTGCTGGAATAATGTCAGAGTGAAGGAATCTCATGAAACTCAAGTGTTTTCTCTCATTCTCAGATGGAGAACTGTATGCTGGGGTCTATGTTGACTTTATGGGAACAGACTCTGCCATTTTCCGTACTTTGGGGACAAAGACTGCCATGCGAACAGATCAGTACAACTCCAGATGGTTGAATGGTAACAGTCGTATTTAGCCTATAAATGATACATGCAGCTTTCATCCAGCTTTCTTGCATGGCTTCTTAACGTGCTATCCAAACAAGGTTATAAAATATCGCTAAAATGTAAAGATTGCTATTTTCTGCAGATGTTTAGAACCCCTCAGCAAGTGATAAACAGGAAACACTGAAAGTTTATAAAAGATTTCAACCAGATGTTTTCCCCAGATCTCCATCCACATAAACATCTCACCATTTCTTCTCCCCACAGACCCCACTTTCGTCCACATACACCTCATCCCAGACAGCGCGGAGAGAAATGACGACAAGCTGTATTTCTTCTTCCGAGAGAAGTCCTCTGATATGGGCCAGACTCCTGTGACCCAGTCCCGTATCGGACGCATCTGCCTGGTGTGTATACAGTGAGGAGCATTTTTTCTATTGAGGTGTATCATGATGAAAAGAGAAACTGCAGCATGATTAATAAAAGGCTGGAGTCTCCTAATGAGAAGCACCCACTGTCTTTGAATGTGCACAGGCTTAGGACTAGTATTTACCTTACGCTAACATGCTGGACTCCACATGTGTTTTTAACCTTCATGTCAACAATGGATCCCTCTGTATGCGAGATTGCCCTCTGACCTCTGATCACAGGATCTCTCCCTGCCTATTCTGCCTGGTAGTACTAAAACCCTTGAAGCTTTTAGTGTACATAAGCACACAACAGCACAAAATGACAAAGCCTGGACAATGTGTCATCTTTCTGAGCACATTGTGTTTACACATTAAGTGTTCCTCTCTTACAGGTTTGCTTACACATGTGAGCATAAGAGCAGGAATATTAGGATGGCTGTGAGTAAGAAAATGTGCTGTACGTGTGCTCAGTGCCTCAGCTGTTCATTGTTGTATTTATTTGATGGGGTCAGGCGCTGACCCGGCACACAAACACTCATCCCTTTCTCAGTGGGCTATGTCACAGCCTCCAAAGACCCGATCCCGTCACTCTTACTTCGCCACACATCTGGATACTCTTTGCATTTTTTTTGCACCGTGCAGACCACCAAAAATACACTCGGTTCATTTATACTGGAAATTATGAAAACATTTTAACTTCCCAAATGGGAAAGCGTGAAGAGAGTGAAGGCTATGGCCACCCTTTGAAAAGAAAAATTACTTTAAAAAACATGATTTCTTACAAAGTGTGACACATTCTCGAAAGATCCTGGTATGGATTCTGGCCTCACTCCACCACAGATGGGAGAGCCTAAATAGGAGGAAACAGTGTTTACCTAACCCCATCAGCACACACACCCCCCCTTTAGCTTCCTGTCTTTGCAAACCAGAGACATGTATGTGTGGGTGGCTCCACCTGGGTTTTTTTTTTTTTTTAATCAGGATCACTGATGGAGAAACTGTGTTTTTGTGTCCACCCCACCCTTTCCAAAAACAGAACGATGACGGAGGTCACTGCTGTCTGGTCAACAAGTGGAGCACCTTCCTGAAGGCCAGGCTCATCTGCTCTGTGCCTGGGGCCGATGGCATGGAGACACACTTTGACGAGCTCAGTGAGTACAAAGGACTGTAAACCTGCATCACGCTGTGCTTCTTTCCACTGTTTTCTGTTGATGTGGAAATGTGTAGGTTACTTGGTGGGGGTGGGGTGATGTTTTATAGACCTCCTTGTCAATCAGACGTGCTGCAAGCACCGCAATGCCTTTTCTGTAGGTGGTGGTGCTCACTGCTTTTTTGCAGATTACATCCTACACATTTAGGGCTGCAGCTCACAATTATTTTTTATTGGTGATTAGTCCGCAGATTAGTATCTCTATCGGTAGTCTAGTTGTATGAATCAGAAAAGCAAAAACAAAACCTCCAAAATATCCCGTTTGGATCAGCTTCCCAAACCTCACATGAGTCTTTGGCACTTTTGAATTGTAATATGTGTGAAGCCATTAATTCATTATCAAAATAGTTAGTGCACCTGATTTATTAAATCAATTAACTTCTTGTTCAGTTCTAATTACACACTGTAGAAATTAAAACATCATTGTGTCAAGCAGTAAAGTAGTCATTTTAACACAGAAATTCAACTTTAAAAAAAAAAAGTTAGCATTACTTACACATCCTCCAACAACTTTGGTTACACCCCACTTTTTGACAGAAGCCATACCTCTTCTTTGTGCAGTTAATCATTTTGACAGTGGGTATTGAATGGCAAAGAAAAAAAATGGCGTGCCTGGATTTATTTGAGACATGCTCATTTTCATTTTCTGTCATGTACAATCGCATCTGAAATATTGAGTAGACAATAGTCCTCTGCAGGGTTTGGTTCTACTACAGCAACTGCCAAGAGTGCAAACACACCCACACACACACGAGCACACAAAAACTCAGTCTTTGAACCATATGGTAGGCCCATACACCATATTGTAATAGGAATGACACCCTTAACCTCACCCCTGTAGTTGTCATTTAATTTCACAATTTCTTAAACAAAAGTGTCTGTTTTTTTGTGTGTGAGGAGGCGGCCTGATGGTGGACAGATCGGGTCACCAAGCAGGAATGTCTGTGACTGTGAGACTATTAGACTGTCAGAGGGAAACTCGTCCTCTGTCTGTCAGTACTGGTTGGATATAGAGACAAAGACTGATAGGGGGCTTTTCTGTGTGCCCAGTGTTGCTTTTGAACTAATTTTAAGAAAGAACAGTGCTATGCCGTGATAGTTTTTTCTCTCTTTATTGCCGTCCTTGCTTTTGTTTTCACCTGACCGCAGTTCAAAAAACACCAATTTGTTTTTACTGGTGACATTTATTTTATATCTCTTTGAACAATTTCGAAAGTGACACTTGAAATCCTGGTGGCCTTTTTGTGTTGTGCAGCCACTTCCCCACAAATCACGAGAAAGCATTTCTGAGTGGGAATGAGCTGGCTTTGCAGTTACAAACAATGCTTCTGTCTTTACCTAGTTCACTCAGTGTTGACACAGACACTGTGCATTGTAGAGTGGTTCTGCGAGAGAGCTGGGGAGCTGTCAGTGTTTGGCGCCGATGATGAATCTTTTGGATATTGCTTGAATAAGGCTGTAAATGTGTAATGGAACCGGCTGGTAAATGAACAAGGACGGGCATGCCAGAGTAGCCCAGAGAGGAGGAACGGCTACACAAAGCAGGCATCCCTGCCAAGGACTCCTAGAGGAGACAATAAATGGGACACAATTTTTTCATGCAAATGGCATCACATTTACTGTCTAGTTTGAATGTTTGAAAAGCTCTCTTGCTGGAGAGTTTGTCTTTGCAGACAAAAGTGGCAATTTTAGGAGGCTAAGAGGGCCTTTAACTACTGCACACAATGTTGATCATTGGGAAATACAATAAATTGCTCTCTTCCTAAAAGTTAGATGAGAACATTTGTGCAAGTTTCATGTCTGTCCAATAAATATGACATCCACCGGGCAGCTTCAATACTGGTAAAAAATATACTGTATATAAACAAATAATAACAAGGAAAATAACTAGCCTGGTTCTGTCCGACAATATCTACTTAATAGAACTGCTAAATCTATCCATCCATCCATTCATCCATCCATCCATCCATCCATCCATTTATCCAATTCACGGTTACGGGGGGCAGCTGGAGCATAACCCAATTGTCATGGGGCGGGTACACCCTGGACAGGTCTCTAGTCTGTTGCACGGCTAACACAGAGAGACAAACAACCATTCATGTTCACATTCACATCTATGGCCAATTTAGTATCACCAGTTGACCTAACATGCATGTCTTTGGACTGTGGGAGGAAGCTGGAGCACCCGGGGAGAACCCACACAGGCACAGGGAGAACACGCAAACTCCATACAGAAAGGCTCCAGCGGGCTGGTGGATTCAAACCCAGGATCTTCTTCTTGAGCTCGCCATATAGAGCTAAAAATCTTAAATAAATGAATCAGACTATTATTAAGATTAAAATAAAAATGTCCAGACTCTGTCATACCGCTCTTTTAGTCTGCTGACACTCTTACAGATCCTGTTGCAGTTATGTAATAAACTCAGATAAAAGACTCCTACAAACATCTGTAAGAAAAAAAAAAACGAAAAAAAAACGCAGTGCATTCAGTCCCTGTTAACATTTAGTCAAATCCAGATTTTATTTATTATTGCAGAATTTCATTAATAACCTCTTACAGAAAGGTTTGCGAGTACAACATAAGCATCTAAATACTGTCTTTTGTGCTCAGTGTGTTGTTTATGTACCTATGTTGAGGGTACCTCTTGTTTGATGTGAGATCTTATTTGGCCAAAAGTCTTTTTCCAACATTTACACAAACATCCGTTATGATGTCAGAAAGAAGCACTGTAACTGCATTATGCTGCACATGTGAAAATGGTTTCAAGCCAGGACACGCTTTCAGTTCAGCTAGATATCCTTGAGTGAGAAGACTCTAAACCCTTCCATTCTCTAAGAGTCTTTAAAATATGAATGTTTAACTTATTATTACCCTGTGTAAGTACCAGTCCATTTTGGCAAATCACATCTGAGACCTTGGGAGTTTTTTGCAGTTGGAACAGATACAATTTTTTTGCTCTGTCTGACAGTTTGTACCTAAATGACCCACAATGATTTAAAAGTGTTAACATGCTTTTTCATTTAATAACATAAAGTGAAATATTTAGAAGCTCCTATACTTTATATGAGGGATGCTTTGAAATACCTTTCTTATCAATAGGTAGGGAGAAGAAAAGGCAGAGAGCAAGAGGAAAATAGTCAAGGAGTGAGATATACAATAGAAAAATAAATAATAATTGGTCAGTCAAGCAGAAAATGAAATCTTTTTTTTTCTTTCTTTTTTTTTTTAAATAAAGTGGGATGTATGATTGCTGAGATATTATTGCCATACAAACATAAAAAAGCCGGTTGTGGAATGTGGATCCTTTCCTAGTTGTTAATAACATGCCAATTTGCCTGGAGCAAAATCATCCCTGTCCTGTCAGGATAGCTTTTATTGCAAATCGCGTAGCTTTTCTCCCCTGAAGCCTTGATCTGTTTTTAGCGACTGTGTATGAACTATGATAGCTCTACTGTATGTTGGCCTCAGTGGTATCTTGTCTGCATGTGCACACACTTGTATTTTCTTGCGTGAAAAGTACAACAGCAACAGCTATATGTCATGACAAGGATCATCTGTTGTGTGGCACCCGTGACGGCCCATCATTTTGGGAACACACTAAACCCATGACCATTGACTGCTCTGACTGTGGCAGCTGTGGAAGATGGCATGGTGATGGGGGTGTGTGGATGGGTGTGAAACTGGTAGCCACTCAAGAAGAAGGACAAAGTGCCCGCTATCTTTGAGTTGTATGCTTTTTCTCCTGAGATGAGTTCACAGCTGCAGTCAGTCCCCAGAGGAAGACTGTACAACCTCACTATTGTGGACAGGACCAAAAGCCTGCAGTTCAGATAATGCTTATCTCATCCATGTATCATTCTATCTACATAGCAGTCTGACAGCTAATTTCTCATGCTGGTCTATATGGAACCATGAGTGCATAAATCTTGACTGGTATACTTTGTCTTTTCCAGGATCTGATCAGTTCACCCTCTGTTTCTTCCTTCTTGACTTTCTCACCAATTGCAGTTTTACTCTTGGTCACTTTCAACTAGGTTGGGAGTGAATTCTCTCACTTTCATACTGAAGGTCATTTCCTATTGTAGGCGGTGAATATGCCTCCTGGGACTGTTATTTAGGCCAGGTACATAGAGCAGAGAGGCTCATCACTAATCATGCATTTAGTTCCTCTTTATTTGTTGCTGTCAGAACCCTTGAGGTGAGCATCTGTGATTTAAATATCTCTAAAACTGGCTTGAATGCATACTGTATGATGCAGTCCTCCTTTGGGAGAGAAGGGATATTTCCTTTCTCTCAAAGTGGAAGACATGAACTATGAATACTGGAAGAGGAGAACATCATGGTTGAATTTTACTGGGAAATCTCTCAGGGTTTAATCCTCCAGTCTAGACTGTAGATAACCAGACTGTTTGCTTTCACAGCTTGACTTTAAATCTCTGTTTGGTGCTTAGATGGTTTCATGTAGGATGATTAGGTGATAGGTTATAATATTAGTGGCTGCTAAACTTTTTTTAAGCTGAAAAAAGCTCATGCAGTTTTATAAATAATACACTAGATTCATTTGCTGCATGTCATTTTATTTGATTATGCAAAGGCTGGGTGTGTAAAGGCATGCAATATAAGGTACCCACACAAATTCTCTGAGTTTATACAATAAAGAAATAGCATATCATGTGTACTACTAACATGGATTTTATAGATGCAGGGAGATAACTTAAGTCTTAATATCAACTATTGTAGCCATGCTTAAGTTGCTCAAATTTACACAAACACCTAATAATCAGTGCAGGAACCCCAACCTTAATTCTTTTGCTGCAGTTATGCATTTTTCTAACACAAGCCTAAAGATACAACAGAAGATACAGTTTGCTTTCAAATCCAGTAGCATGTACCGTTTGTTTGAAGGTTAATCTTTTTTGTGCATCAGTCGTTCCAGGGAGGCGTCGCCCCTCTGGCTGAGAGTGATTGGACCGACTGAAACAACTGTAAATATTAGTAAAGAAGAGTGCTTGTGTTTTGCACTGACCTGACTCCTTTCTTTTCCCTCACAGGAGATGTTTACATACAACCAACACAGGATATAAAAAATCCTGTCATATATGGAGTCTTCTCTGTCTCCGGGTTAGTGCACAATACTGGATCCTGAACAGGCTCTGTTTCTGCTTCTTTTTTTAAGATAAATCTACCTTTTTTGTCTTTGGCTCATTTTACTTTTCCTCCACAGCTCTGTGTTCAAAGGTTCAGCAGTTTGTGTGTACTCTATGGCTGACATTCGCATGGTCTTCAATGGCCCCTTTGCCCACAAGGAGGGCCCCAATTACCAGTGGGTGGCCTACACTGGGAAGATACCCTACCCTCGACCCGGCACGGTGAGCCTCAACTCTCACTGACCCCGCTCATAAATCCCAGGGAAAGCTGGCATAACAGGGACTTCTCTCGAACTTAGACTTTAAAAAGAAACCACCTGAGCTAGATGCAAGCATCAGCATAACTGAACTCAAAATATTACTGCAAGACAGGCTCTCCACTAGGCATTTTTTCATTTATTTATGTCAGTTTTTTCGTACTCATGCAGAGAATGTTAATGTTTCCCTCCCAGTGTCCCGGAGGTACGTTCACCCCCAACATGAAGTCCACTAAGGACTATCCCGATGAAGTGATTAACTTTATGAGGAATCACCCTGCCATGCACAATGCTGTGTACCCAGTGCACAAGCGCCCCCTAGTGGTTCGGACCAACGTGGACTATGAGTTCACTTCCATTGCAGTGGACCAGGTGACAGCTGCAGATGGCAACTACGAAGTGCTCTTCTTAGGAACTGGTGAGTGCTTTGTAAAACTGCAATGTGATGATTTTATTTGTTAGAAATGATCTGTGGAGCCAGCGCTCTATTTTTGGGTCATTTGTAATGAATGTGTGTAAATGAAGTCAGTCTGAACCCATGACCCCTTTGATTAGAGTCATGGAATGGTGAGTGACAGTGTCAGTGGGAAACTGAATAATGGAGAACAGAATCCCCCAGCCCCTGGAAATAAATCTCATGTAAGTGGAGGGCTTGGCTCCCCTGCAATCATTTATCATTAAGAGAAAAGCATTCTTCCCTTTTGTGTTTGAGTGGAACTTTAACCAATCAAAGGGTTTTTACCTCGCTGTCTTCACATGAAGTAAACAACAGGAGATTTGTACCTGGAGGGCAGGGGCGGATCAGAAACAGGGGGGGAGTAAAGAAGAGAAACAGAAGAGGAGGAAGGAAGGAGGGGTATAGTGAGCATACCCATCACCTTAATCTTGCCCACTGGTGTAAGAGAGATTTGTCTGTGTATAGAGCCTTTAATAAGGCCCCTGTGTGACAGCAGTCACAGCTCAGTATGCTGCCTTTACATGTTGCATATGACGCCTCCTAACGGGCTTCTTTGTGTGTCTGTGCATTATGAGGAACAGACTAATGGGCTTGCATGTGACGGCGGCCACTTTGGAGGAATGTGTGTCCTTTCAGCTGCTGTCAGAGGCAGCCATTCAGTCCTGCTCTTGGGCTGAGTGCAGAAGTCATAATAAATCTCAGGTATCCCTCTCACAGGAACTCTTTGTAGAATGTCTCATGACATCCAAATGAATAGGTCAAGGCAAGAATGACGGGAAAGGTTTGTCATGGCGGCGGCAGTCAGTATTCCAAGTGGAACAGAGCTTCATGTCACTGAGTAAACCAAAGAGAACTATGTGACAGAGATACAGAGTACAGTGCAGCCTGTTGATATGAGGATTATCCCCTGTTAAAGGTTGCCGAGAAAATAAAATGGGAATCCAAGGGGCTGTTGACAGGTGGAGGGGGTGTGAGGATGTCGGTGTGTAGCTGACATCTGTGTGTGTTGTGGTCCACAGACAAGGGAACAGTGCAGAAAGTCATTGTGCTGCCTAGAGATGACCTTCAGACTGAGGAGCTGGTCCTGGAGGAAGTCGAGGTGTTCAAGGTCGGTTTTGATTGCTCTCTCTCTCTCTGTCACCCTCCATAATACATTTCCTGCCCTCCTCCTTTTTCTGTTTTGCTATGTGGGTCTGTTGTGCTTAAATTGACTGTAACACACAATTCTAATTTTCTACATCAAGGTCCCCGCTCCTATAACTACAATGAAGATCTCATCCAAAAGGGTAAACCTGCCTGCACAAGAGATTTTCCTAACCTTTGCTCACACAGGAGAAAAGAAACCACCCTCCAAAGAAATTAATGATGTGATTCGAAAAGGCCACAAGCTACATGCCTACAGCTGTATTTCCGTTTTTTTTTCCCTCCCTCATAATTCATAGAAGAGCCATAAGTCTGGGAGACAATGAAGAAAGAAAGATGGAAAAGACATTAAAAGCCCAGTATTTTCTTTCAAAATGATTAAAATACTTGGCCTCTTCTGCACGTTATGACACAAGTCTGCAGACAGAGAGTTAGGATTACAAAAAGCCTGCCAGACTGATGAATGTCAACAGCTGATCATAAAATTATGATGGCAACCTGATAGAGATGAGCTCAGTATTGCCCCCGATGATCCAGGGCCTGCTGCTGTTTTAGTGCAGGATGGATGCTTATCACATCCAGCTGGGTTTAGGTCTTTATATGAAAGAAAATAAACGCTGTAAAATTCACACAAATTCAGGTACTCTGTTTCTGTTGCTGACATTTAGCTCTGAGTGTCATAACTTCAATTTTAATGTGTGAACTTCAACAGCATTTACATCCAGATGTGTTTAGATGTGCTTATTAAAACTGAGCAATTTAAGTGTAGTTTTAAATATAGGGCACACTTTTTAAAATAACTGATGTGTGTGATTTGCAGTATTGGCATTCTTGTTCACTTCAGGTGTCCTATAAAAGTCTAAATGTCTCTCTCACCCTCTTTCTTTCAACAGCAACAGCTGTATGTGTCATCTGTGGTAGGGCTGACCCAGTTGGCTCTTCACCGCTGTGACATGTACGGTGAGGCCTGCGCTGACTGCTGTCTGGCCAGAGATCCTTACTGCGCCTGGGATGGCAAGTCCTGCTCCCGTTACTCCGCCTCGCAGAAGAGGTAAGCACCAACAGCACTGTTAGCATGAGCTACGCTAACTTCATAACTAGCATACTGACTTAACGGGTTTGTTGAATGACGCTCAACTCAGACTGCCTTGGATGGCTAAATGGCTGTTTCAGTGGCATTCTTAATCTGTTATATTCTTCCTGGTCTTTGGGTAAACTGTGGTCAATGACACTAATAAATCATGTTCTTTTAACAAGTAAAATCACATAATCCAATGACTTAAAGTAACAAGGTGATGGTTTGTGGTTATTTCAACTTGCACTGAATACTTTATTGCATTTTTGTATTGTTGAATGGCTTTGAATGGCTTGTAGTTGCTTTATGATTTTTTCTCTCCTTATTTGGCAATACTGGTCTGACCCATTTAGACGTAGCCGGAGGCAGGATGTTAAGTACGGGAACCCCATCCGCCAGTGCAGAGGCTTCAATTCCAAGGGTAAGACATGCGTTCCTCAGTCTATTGGGTTTCTATTAGTTTATTAATGAATTTTGAAAGTTGAAATTTTGGCACATTTTTGCTGCTAGAAACTGAGGCTGCAATAATTGTATTCTGGCATATTCTGGTTAGAACACTGACGTATTCTGGTTAATGCAAAGACAGGATTTTTTGATTTGCCATAACTGAGATTTTGGTTCTACGGAGCTCATGGTAATGAGTGTTTTGGTTGCCATGGAAATCTCTGTCTGTGCCCTGCAGCCAGTAAGAACACTTTGGAGATGGTGCAGTATGGGGTGGAGGGGAGCAGCACCTTCCTGGAGTGTCAGGCCCGCTCTCCGCACGCTGTCATCAAGTGGCACGTGCAGAGGGATAATAGTGACCGCAGGAAAGAGGTGAGCAGCCTAACAGTGGATTTCTCAAAGTTTCAGGTTATACAAGCAAATTGTATCATGGAGTCGTTCACTCAAAAACATAATTATCCATTATTAATGTCACATAGACTTCCTGAAGTATTAAATTTGCTTGGATTTCCCTTCATTGGTAATACATGAGCATTTCCACAGATTTTCTTTTGGACATGCTCACCACAATGTTTAATTTCTTTACTTTGTTGGAGAAGAGGATTTATGTGCAGTATGACACATTTGAAAAATAACTCTAGTGTAATTTCCTCTTGATTATCTGTTAACATGATTAAGTGTTTTGGGTTCTGATTGAATGATGCCTGATTTCTTGCACAGGCCTCCAGCTGTCCTGAGGCATGGAGGGAAGGACACATAAAGGGGAGCTGTGAAAAAAGCTCTGTGCTGTGATATATAACCCTGAGGCTCTAGTTAAAGTTTTATTGTGAAGCTATGTAATGTTGCTGCCTCTCTTTTATTGACTATTCTGTTGGATGATCTCTGTTCCCAAAGGCAGAGCAGACTTTGCTGCTGCCAGAAGCCTCTGATTCTGAGAAAAAAAAAGCTGTCCTTATCCAATCAGATTTCTGCATGTAGATATACAGACAGACATAGTTCATAGTAATTCAGGGAGGTTCATTCACAATTTTTGCTGGCATTGTTTTGTTTTGTTTTTTACGTTATGACCTGGTTTAATGATATACAGAAAACTGAGGACTTGTCCCAGTGCTTACAGTAGCTTTTTTGTTTGATGTGTTTTCCAGTAAAAGCCTGTGGTAGTTTATCAAGCACACTTGATTGATAGGGGCATCCTATCAGACATAAAAATACAAACAGTGAAGCTCAGATTAAATGTTGGAACAAATGAATAGGATCAGCTTCACACATTTAGCCTGAAGTGCACAAGACAGAAATGCAATTAATAAGGCAATTAAATCAGTAAGATTAAGTTAAATCTATATCTGTTGTACATAATAGAATCAGCATATCATAATGGATCATTTCTGTCTGATGCATTTTAAAGGATAAGACCTGTTTCTAAAAATATTTGATAAAAGCATATATTTAATTAGGTTGACAGTATCAAATACTCAGTTTTATTCTTATAATATAAGCTATGTGATAGCTTCAAAATGCTGTCAAATTTAAACTTCCTCATTTCTGCTGATTATCATAAATCCTAAATCTAGCACACTAGTAGCACTACCACCAACAGCCAGACAGGTTTGCAGCAATAGATTGAGATCAAATTGTTCGATATACTCATATGAACATATCTACTGTCTCCCATTGGTTTGCTGACTACTGTTTTGAGGCGTTGACATTAAGTAACATGATGTATAAGTAACATATAAACAATAACCAGAACTGGTGCACAGACTTATTTGTAATTGTAATAAAAAAAAATTTCACACACAAACATGGTCAAGAGGTCCAGTTTAGTCACATGAATTAACCAAGATGAAGCCTAGCAGACAGTTAAAAGCCTAGTCTGCACCTGTTACTCAAAGAGATCCTAATAATGCACAACTTTGAGCTTTCATAGAATTTAAATGGGAGAGTTATAAAAAAGCAACTTCTGTAAAGGGGAAATTAGCTGTAGAGACCAAACCATTTTTTTGTACTAGGCTATAAATAAAATACATTTTATAAATATAATATAAATATAAATAAATATAAATATTTGTTTCAGCCGGAGTTTCTCAGGATTTACTTACTTTTGCAAGCAGCCTCAAGTGGCCACTAGAGGAACTGTGCTTTTGGGCACTTCCACTGTTTTTATTTTTGATTTCATTATTTTTGCCACATAGCTGAATATTGCCATTTGTGGCCATGTTGATACTCCTACATATTAGAACTGTAAGTAACACTACGAAACACCTGAATGGAAAAAATAAAGCTGTTGTTACATAGACAAACTCCATTAAGATATAAAAACAGTTATTTTTGTGAACTAAAAAGATACATATACACATGTAATAAGCTTAGCATTCCATCTCTGCACAGGTTATCACACAAAAGTTGCTAATGAACTGTTCTCCTTTGCAGATGCGCTCAGATGGTCGGGTTTTGAAGACAGAGCAAGGTCTGCTCCTGCGATCTCTGCAGCCCTCTGACTCTGGCTTGTACCAATGCACGGCCACAGAGAAGAACTTTAAACACACGCTGATCAAGCTGCAGTTGGTGGTGCTGTCAAGCCGGGCTGTCAACAATGCACTGGTGGAGGGCGGTGCAGGGTTGATGGCATCTTCTTTCCACTCTAGCAGTACCCAGTGGACCCCCAGTGCAGGCCAGTACAAGGACCTGCTGACCATCCTGAGCCAGCCAGAGATGAGCCTGATTAATCAGTACTGCCAGGACTACTGGCAGTTTGGAGACCCGCTGCTGGGCCCCCTTAAGGCCAAAGACCTGAAAGAGCTCAAGGAGCAGAAGAAGCCCCGCAACCGCCGACATCACAGGGACGAGGAGGAGGAAAGGGAGCAGCAGGAAGTAGAGACATGAGGAGCCTGACTTTGTGTCTGAAGCACCCCCAACACAACCCTCCCCCACCCCATGAAAACTGGGAGAGACTCAATGAGAGTAGCAGTGTGAAAAAAAAAATCCACAAACCGGAAAAAAGCTGAGAAACTGAGAAAAAAAGAGGCTTACAAATAAACCCCCTTACACCCAATACATCCATTCAAACAGTAAGATATATGATACACAGTATTTATTGTAGGTTGTATATAGTATCATTCTGTGGATTTCTTTGTACTTATAGAAAAAACATGCTCTTTGTGTATAGGTACCTTTGGGGCAAATATTGTTATTATTGATATTGTTAATTTTATTGTTGCTGTTACTGTCAATACAAAACTCATCTGCCAGCATCATATGACTTTGGCAACTCTTTAAAATGTGTTATCAGGCACGTAAGCTGTTAGGTCAGAGCTACAGGAAGCTCTGAGTAATGGGGAAATGAGTTGTTGATAGGAGGTGACGGGATCGCTGTTGTTTTTCGCTTGCTTTGACTCAATACCAGGAGTCTTATATTTGTGGACACTGCAGGAACACCTGTGATGCAACCTCGCTGTGGCTGCATGCAGACAGAGACTTCATATTGCAAGGGGACCATTGACTTATGGTCCCGGTTATTGTGGAGAAACAGTACTTTCTCCATGGGAACTCAGACTTACAAAAGACTACTCAGATATTCTCAAAGTTGTAATTGGGCCATTTTAAAGGAATCTGGTGCTTGCCTTTTGGGGGTTTTTTTCTTATAGTTTCTTCTTGTTTGGAGGACTGATTGTAAAATATTTGCAGCACCATTGCTACATGCCAGCAGACACTGATTATGATTAAAGAACCTTCCATTTGTTTAACAGTGACAAAACTCGTACTGTACTCTACTCTTAGTAACCTGCAGTTTCTTCTCGCCATGAATCCCAAGTTTTGAAAAAAAGAGTCATAAATAAACAAGGCAAACATCAGATCAGTTATGATGCAAATCTATTAATAAAAATACTTTTTTTTCCGATGCAAACATCCTTTGAACCGAGACCGAGGTGCAATAAGGGTTGAGGATTTTGCACATTGGGCATTATTCTTTTACATTTCAGGGGACACTGGCTGGGGCCAAATGCAACAAGCACACTTGGGCATAGCACAGTTGTGGAAGAAACAATTGCAGTGCATGATGAGAAAGGTGCCCGGATCAGGCAGCAGTTGTTAGCAGTTCTTGGCACACAAGACATCTTTTTCTTTTTTTTTTTTTCTCTTTGACATTCATGTGTGAAAAAAAATAATAGCCCATATACACAACAGAGCATTGTAACAATGTTGTGACACTAACCAAAATATTGAATATTGGGAAGCTGGCTTTCATTGTGTGCATGAACCTGTATTTGTACTGTAATTCTGAGATAATAAGATAGTGTGTGGTTGTTTTTTTTTTCTTCTGTTTTTCATCTCTGTGGATGTACAGTGCACTCTGACCAACTTACTCACTACAGCAAAACGGGGAAAACAAATGCTTTAAAAATGCTGTCATTTCAGATATTCCCTGTATAAAGCACGATACATCTTTTTATTGACATCATTATAAATCTTATCAAAGTATAAAGTAAAATTATCTTGCTTATAAGTTTGGACAGGGTATATGTGGGAGAGTATGATTTGAGAAATGGAAAACAAGTGTCATATTAATTACATAGACCCTCTATTACGCCGTGCTGTCAAAAACGTTAATACAGCATGTCTACAGGAAGTAAAACTATTGGAGTCTCCTGTGTAAAAAAATGAATGACCAAAAAAAAAAATTGAACGGGTTTAAAATATATTTTCATATCATTTTAACATTAAGGGGCTTCTAATACATCTTGCCTAGTTTCTTTTTAGGCAGTATGAAAGTCAGCGTGGATGCCTCGGGGAAGATGCATCTATAATTCATACATGGGTATCTGTATCTGCTCTTTAATTTGGGATCTGCCTGTATTCCCAGGAATCAATCAAAGCTCCTGATCATCTTGTTTAAATGACACCAGGGTCTTAAGGCAAAATATAAAAAATGCAAAGAAAGGTTGTACAATTTTTGTTGGTATTTTAAAAAAAAAAATGTGTCTTTAGTTTTTGAGTGTTTTGTTTGTTTTGTATGTTTTTATTTTCTTTTTGCATCATCCAGACTTCATGAAAAAAAAGCAAAAAATAAAATGCACAAAGGTGATGTTATTGTAATGACTTGTGTAAATTACTCTTATCCTCCCTTTCCATTGTTGTTGCTGACTAATAAATTAAAGCTCTATATTTTATAAGAATGGAATGCTCCCCCCCTTCATTGTGATTCGCTTGATGCTGGATGTTTTCCATGTTCTGCCTAGAACCCTCTGGATCCTTGGAATAAAGTTGTACCTGTAAAAGAGATATGTATGCACATTTCTATAAAATATACACACTTCATTTGAGTTTGCAATGAAGCTGTTGGAATGAAAGGACATAGGAGTACATTTGTTTTCTGTTTATATCTGAGTATCTTTACCTCTGGGCTTAATAAGTATGGATTATGCAAGGTCCTAATCCACATCAGTTAATATGGCCAGGCTTGATCAGTACTTAAAGGCTCATTAACAAAGTGCTAGACAGTCAACAACACTGCAAGCACCTTAAGGGGTTGATAATCAATGCTAATTTCTTGACAAAGACAGACACTCTAAAACAAGGTTATTAAAGGTAACTAAAACTAAAAATAAAACTAGATGTGAAACTAAATTTTAGTTAACTGAAATAAAAATAAAATATATTTTTGAGAAAGGGGAAAATAGGAAATAGCTTTAGTTTAAGTCTTTGGTCACATTTGTGAACACCACCTGCCTGATGAGGCTTTGGTGCATTTGTTTATTGCGACTCTGAGTCAACTGCCTTTACAAAGTGTATCTATTTGTATTGTAATATGTTTTCTGAACTTCTTAAATCTGCCACTAAAAAATTACCTCCATATTGCAATAAGTAAAAAACTGAAAGTAATACTGAAACTGACCAGTAACAAAAACTAAACTAAAACTAAACATTTTCAAATAATATCTAAACTTAAATGAGAAAATCCACCGATTTGCTTGTTTAAACTACAGATAAAAACTCAAAACAAAATAGAAATAAAAACTAATTAGAAAATCCAAACCTGTAATAACTCTGCTCTAAATGTACCATTTCGTATTTTTTAACTGGTCAGTGAAGTAGCAAAATCTCACTGTGTCTTTTCTTCACAGGATACCATTTCATAAGCCAAAGTCAGTAGCAGTCAGTAGGCCTGTTTTTCTGAGGTCATTTAGACACGTAACAGTAGAAAAATCAGATATGTGAACAGTTTAATGATGGCTGATTTCTATTTAGCTGATTCAGCAGCTCATTATCACACTGTCCTGACTTAAGAAGCTTAAATACAGCAGAACAAAAATACCTGCTTTGATCAAGGCTTAGTCCCACTTCATCCTAGAAGGTCAGAGACCCAGTAGGTCTGGGTCTCTTCCTTTAGGGCAGTAGTCCTCAATGGACCAATCAAAAAAATAAACTGAATTAATATAAAATATGAAAAGACAATAAACAAGACTTTGCTGATGCCATCATGCTTACCTTTATTCCTCTAAAAAACAACTTGCATCTTGTTTCATGTTAAAAATTGGGGAGGATAGAGAGCAAACCTTTTGGGTTAAGGAAGGCAAGGCAGAAAAAGTTTGAGAACCACAGCTTAGTGTCCCCCTAAGTGCTCCTCTATTATTAGTAGTCTTTTTTCTACAAAAATGATTGGACCTAAGAATATATACTGCATACTTTTCAGTTTTTATAATGACTTTCTAATTAGTAAGGAGGCAATAATTAAATTGCAGCCAAATTTCACCATATACAATGAGCTTATCATGTAATGAGAACATTATGTTTGAATCTACAATATTTTCATTTTTTTAAAGGATGTGGCCAAACCTCATGTGACATGATGTGAAGTCTTTGGTCACTATAGTCAGAAATGACTCTCTTGCCCTTTGAGACAGGTTTCATTTAGAATTTTACCCTTTTTTTAGACTGCATGAGGGCATCATGAGCTGCCATTGTTCTACGTTCATCTATTGTGCAATAGTTCATAAAATGCAGCACTCTCAAGTCCCCTTACTCAGCACTAATATTTCCATCATATAATGACTCAGATGTAATAGAAGTTCATGGAGGCAAAATCTGGCCCACAGCACCCAAGGGGAACAGGCCAGAGCAATGTCAGTTAAGCCGACCAGAGTTTCTGCACCTCATAAAAGCCTTAATGGCACAGCTGACCTCCGATCAGCCCAACAGTGACTCACTTTTTCTCACAACAATCTAGGTCAGGAGTAAAGTGGCAGAGAAGAAAAGGAGAAAGAAGATCGGAGGTGGGAAGTACAGGTAATGCAACAATGTAAGAAGATAAACCCATGACGGCAGCTTGGCTTTGTGAATTTGAATTGAAAAAGTATTGTCCATATAAACAAACACAAAGCAAGTAAATGCACTTAATGAAACAACTGGATGATGGAAAGAAAAAACACCTCTCATGTACATCCTCACAGAATTTGCATCCATCCACCCTCTTTTCAACTTCCCTGCTTGTTGCTGCTAAACATATAAATCAATGAAAATGCATGAAAGAATATATATTTTCATTTGTAAAAGACAGTGAATGATTTCCAAAAACATAAACTAGTAAACAGTGAATTTGTTAGTCATTATTTTGCTCTAGTGAATATTTACTGCGATCAACAGAGAAATTATCACTCAGCAGTGTGGCTCAATGATAGGATTTTAATAGCTTTTTGGACAACAGTGGACCTCTGCAATTAAGAGGAATAAACTAGGCTTTGGATATAGGATTGGAATGTTGTTAGTAGATATACATGCATTGGACACTTCATTAGGTACATTTCTTCAACTGGTTATTAATGCAAATATCTAATGAGCCAATCACATAGCAGCAACTCAATGCATTTAGGAATGTAGTATAAACCTAGCATCAGAATGGGGAAGACAGTAATTTAAGAGACTTTGGCTGGTCTGATTATTTCAGAAGCTGCTAATCTACTGGGATTTTCCCACACAACCATCTCTAGGGTTTACAGAGAATGCTCTGAAAAAGAGAATATCCAGTGAGCCACAGTTCTCTGGGTGAAAATGCCTTGATGGTGCCAGAGGTCAGAGGAGAATGGCCAGACTGCTTCACGCTGATATGAGGGCAACAGTAACTCAAATAACGACTCAGGCAGCTGGCGGTGTAATGCTGTGGGGCATTTTTTCTTGGCACACTTTGGGCCCCTTCGTACTAACTGAGCATCATTTAAATGTCATAGCCAATCTGAATATTGTTGCTGACCATGTCCATCCCTTAATGACCAAAGTGTATCCATCTTCTATTGACTGCTTCCAGCAGGATAACACGCCATGTATAAAGCTTAAATCATCTCAAACTGGTTTCTTGAATATGAATTTACTGCAGGGTCGGCAGCAGACTATATGAACTGGACGGGCAACCAACTTTGACAGGAGGCATTCTGCATCTTCATCAACTCATCTCCACTCAGTGTCCTCCTCAGTCTTTCTGTTACCACGATTGCTGCAGAAGCACTAAAATACTGTGAACCAAATAATTAAACTGAGATCACACTGCTATAACTTACTGGTGATATGGGTGTTAAAGTTTTTCAGTACCAAATGCTATGAATTAGTGTAACTTATGTGCATCAGTAGAATTCAGTTGAGGGGGCACAGTGACTTTACTGGCCGGGCCTGGACCCACCAAGACCCCCATGTTCTCTGTACTCAAATGGCCTCCACAGTCACTAGATCTCAATTCAATTGAGCACCTTTGGGATGTGGTGGAACGGGACATTTGGATCATGGATGTGCAGATGACAAATCTACAGCAACTATGTGATGCTATCATGCTAATATGGAAAAAAATCTCTGAGGAATGTTTCCAGTACATTATTGAATCTATGCCATGAGGAATGAAGGGAAAAGGAGGCCCAGGGGGGTAGAAGCAAGGTGTAACTAATGAAGTGGCTGGTGAGTGCATATGTTGATGTTTGTGGTTGTTCTCTTGGAACCACTGTTATACATTACAAATATGGTGGTTGTCTCTTTAAGCGTGAATGTTTTCCCAGTGAATTCATTGACAAGCTGGGATGTAAATAAATAATGAAGGCTTCATGTCCCTCCAACTCTCAGACAAACTCAAAGGGTTCATATTTCATGGGCGTTAAATCATAATGAGCAAACAAGCAGAAGCACTGATATGGAATATTTTGCTTTGACTGGCATAAATTAAAAATGAAAAACAGATCAGAGCACAGATAATATATTTGTTCACAGATGTTCATACATAAGTTTGTACATGCGTGTCACAAAGGTGGTTTAGGCCTTTCTACAAAGAGAAGTTTATCTGCTCAGTTTAGATTCAGTGACACATCTGAATATGTGGCAATGAGAACATGTCTGCAGATACCTTTTTAGAACAGCATGGATTTGTTTCAGGATACAAGGAAGAATATATCAGATTGTTTGGAAAACCATCACAGGACATTCAGAGCATCAAATGGCGTCTGGGCTCTAGAGAATTCTGATGTCTCTTTTTGCCCTCATAGACACTGCTCTGTTCCTACTGCTTATCTGATCCCTACCAGAGAATAGCAGAGCACATAAGGGGAGTTAGGGTGGGAGACCAACAGTCCTGAATAGATGACACCAGTGACCAGGGTCAGCTTCCTCTGCTATGGCTGATCACAGATCACTTCAGATCCAGTCACCTCTGCCTCTGAATCATAAACCAGCCTAAGACCAAGAAGCTGATCTACATTTTGGAAATTCAGAACCACCAACAACAAAGGATGACCTGTTAGAATCTGATTGGACATTTCTGTGCACCATTCTTTGCAACACAATAGCGATGTGTTACTGTAGGGAATTATCTCCAAAGAGTCAAATCACATGACACAGTGCCAAGCTATGGCATCATTCAGTGGACTTTTCAGATGTGGAATTCAGCTCTGTCTTATCAGTGAGCCTGATCTGGTGCTCTGCAGCTCAGAGGCAGTAGAAGCATTCTCTGGATATCTGCTGTGTCTCTCTCACAGTGAGAGCTGTCGGACAGTGACCGCATTGTCAGGGGAGAGAAACCTAGAAGTCTGAGAGGCAGAAGTTTGGCATGAAACTGTGTCTTTGTTCACATGCATCCTCCTGAGGACCAACAGAGCAGTGTTAAAAACGAAAGCCAATCTGTTGAAGAGATGATGAACTGACAGCAATTTAAAGTCACAACCTGGGACTTGTCATAAACTTGTTAAAGAATTCATCTCCAAAAGTGTCTGGGGGTTTTATTTTACACAATATCCTGACCTTTACAAACTCTGAGGTGTTGTTTTGTCAGACCTTCTTATACACTAAATACATGCAGATGAGGCTCAGGGGAAAGTTTGAAATAACCACTACCTTCAAACAACACCTGTCAAAGTAAAGCAGAGAAATAGGAGGGAGCACGACTGCTCTCTGCTGCTTCTGTGCAATCATAACAGGAGTCCTGATGTTATATTGCCTGCAACATTTGCTGAATGAATCACGCAGTTGTGGTAGAGGTACTCACATCAAAAATCCTCTAGTACTACTTGAAGTGCTAAATTCTGAACTCTACTAATAATTAAGGTATTATTGGCAAAAGAAAAGTATATGTGCTACTAGTAGAAAAACAAACCCTCTGACTTATATATTATGGTTTTATTAAACTGTTAAGAGTCTTGTAGGTGGTCAAGCTGAGTTACTTTTAGATACTTAGCCCAGCAGCTCTTTGAACTAATCGTCCCAAAAATTCAGAAGCACAACATAATTAAGTGTGTATTTGGGGAAGGAAATTGGATGTTTTTAATCTATTAGCCCCATTCATTTATATAAATAAAAATGAGTGAAAAAATATGAGGATAATGTTGTTTACATTTGGCTTTACTCACTGTATAAAAAGCTCTTTCATTAAAGACTAATAGTCTTGTTATCACTACATGTTCCTGATTAGTAACTTGGAGCTAACTAACTAATCACCAGTGAAAGATAAATAAGAGTACACAGAGGTATTTAATGTTTGCAGGCATTTAGTGGTTTCTTCCACTGATGTGACTGCTGATAGAACCAAACCTGCCCAGCAGAGGGCAGTGTTACCTTTCCTTTCATATGGTATAGCCAACTATCTACAGCATGACGACAGTATTTGGAGTGAAGTTTGTGGAGGCTGTTTTTCTGACTTCAGGGATAATTACATTTGTATATGATTATACTGTTTGTTCATATTTTCTTTCTTTCTTTCTTTCTTTCTTTCTTTCTTTCTTTCAGTAACCTTATCTAACATCATCTTTCTGTGTTTAGACTATATATCATATGGTCAATCAATCGATATATTTTATAATGGAAGTCATATATATATATATATATATATATATATATATATATATATATATATATATATATATATCTATATCTATATATACT
>VUQS01021196.1:16086-29096 GCA_015108495.1 Heterochromis multidens | reverse complement strand
TGGAGGATGAAGGAATTGGTACCATTGACTGGCCCCCACGCTCGCCTGACCGAAATCCAATAGAACACCTCTGGGACATTATGCTTCGGTCCATCTGACACCACCAGGACGCACCTCAGACTGTCCAGGAGCTCAGTGATGCCCTGGTCCAGATCTGGGAGAAGATCCCCCAGGACACCATCCATTGTCTCATTAGGAGCATGCCCCAACGTTGTCAGGCATGCATACAAGCATGTGGGGGCCATACAAACTGCTGAGTATCATTTTGAGTTTCTGCAATGAAATTATGGCAAAATGAACTAGCCTGCCACATCAATTTTTCACTTTGATTTTCAGGGTGCCTTTGAATTCAGCCCTCTGTAGGTTGATAATTTTCATTTCCATTCAACGATGTGGCATCCTCTTTTTCCTAACACATTACCCAGTCTATATCAGTATAGATATCCAGCATGATTTTTTTCCCCCATCGAGATCTGATGTGTTTTTAAAGTGTTCCTTTAATTTTTTTGAGCAGTGTAGTTTAGAATATGGAAAATTCTTACATGGCTTAATTGCATTTTGGGAAATATGGAATACCCCTGATATGTTATGAGCAATGTGTGGCTCATCAGCAGCAGTGTATAAAGGTTGCACAAATATATTTACCCACACTTTTTAACCGCAAGGTAATTAATTATATTTGTGGCTAATATTGTCTCTGAATAGTTCCTCAAGTGCCTGGAAGGCAGAATCACTCTAATCAGTAAAGTGCTAAAGAAGTAATCAATAAATATTTAAGAGTTCTCATGTGCAGGTTATGATTCTTAATTTGCAAATGTTTTTCCTAAAGTGCAGAGTGCTAATTAAAGTGCAAATGTTCCCAGAAAAGTGTCCTCTATTATTTAAAACAAAATACAATTTAGTCCAAAAACCAAAAACAAAACACCTCTTTGTTACACAACAACAACATTTATGAAGAAACACATAACCTTTATTACCTGCCATAAGCACAGATTTATAGCATATATCCTTGTAATATATATTTCACATTTGTTCTGATCCCTTTTTTAAAAAGAAGCACATACTTACCAGTGGCATTGTAGAGAACAATGTAAAAAGGTTCATCAGTCTCCGGTATGTTGTCATCTTTTACAGCAACAGAGATATTCTTCATCCATTCACCCACAGCATACACCAGCAATGTGTCATTACTTAGCAAGAAGAGGTCATCTGGCGATGCATCATTGTACTTCACTCGGTACATCACTGTGGCCACGAAGTCTGCCCGTCCTCCCCTCACAACTGTAAAGTTGGCCACACCACCTTCTCGAAGCAGCACAGTGACAGGTTCTAAGGCAAGCATGAGCGGATGAAGGAAAGGGAAGGATGTCAGAGAGGGAGGACAAGCTACAATACACATGTATTATTATGTAATCAAATCTTTACCTGAGAAGTAAATGGGGTCATCATTCTTATTAATCTGTAAGTTGGCACTGACTACATTTCCCAGTCTTGCTCCACCTGTAGCATTTAACAGTGTGATGGTGAAATTCTCCGTGTCTTCTGGAATCTTAAAAAGAAAAGAAAAAGAAATTCAAACAAAGAATTGTAACTCAGTTGTGGATGACATGCACTTTAAAGTTTAGTTTACATTTTACCTCATCAGGTACAGAGAAGAGAGTGAGGTTTTTCAGGTACTCCCCCTCCTTGAAGGTGATGTTTCCCTGAAGGGGGCTAACATCTCCAGACAGGGCTGGCTTCAGGACCCATGAAACTGACACTTCCTCAAAGTGACCACTGTTCCTCACCACAGGGTACAAAGCTGAAGAACAAATGGGGAAAACAGAGATGATCAATTTAGACTTTGAATGCTTCTAAAAGTCACCAACTTGTGTTGTGATGTGCATGCAGTTTTTCTTTAACCACTTCTGCATCAAACTGAGACAACACATAATGTATTTGTCAGTCTCACAGCTAAACTTCATGAGATTTTAGTTGTACAGCTCCCTTATATGCCTGTTTATTAAGAGCAAATACAAGTGATATAGGACATTCACAAGAGGCTATCAAAGTACTACTTTATCTCCATTAACATGTGCTTATGCTTTACACAAAAATACAATACAAGCAGCCCTTGTTTTCCTTAACAATCGCATACAAGTTAGATAGCACATACACTCCAATTTTCTGTGATTCACTCCTCTTAGATCCATTTTAAGTGTCAATGAGGTACCACTTGACCTGGAAAAGTATCACTATTATCTAAAGGACTGCTACTTCAAGTTACCCTGGTGAATCTCGTTTCCTTTGCTCTCATTGATGGCCACTGTCAGTCCTGACTGGCTGAACTCAATGACTCCGTAGGGGTCGTCATTTTTCCGAACTGTAATGTTGACCTCCTGGTGGTTGCCAAGGCGACTGGGTGGAGTGCTGTGGCTGCTAAGTACGACAGAGAAAGTCTCGTCCAGCTGTACGTGGACACATTGGACAAAAACAAATACAGTTTTCATGTTGAAAAAGTATTAAAACACAAACTTTACAGCCTATTATCTAGGAAACACTAAATTTGAGTAACACTGTAGCACTATGCAAAATACAAACAAATAAATAAATAATAATAACCACCCATTTCTTACCTCTGGCACCCCATCAGGCCGTGCCACCAGGGCCACCACCACCTCTTTCTCCCCGGGTTTAAACTCCAGAATGCCTGTTGCACCGTAGAATTCAGTGTTGCCCGAGGGCACAACAGCATATCGTATCAGCTGTTTCAGAAGCTGTCCCTGGGCTCTGACCACATGGAGTTCGACTGCCTCACCTTCCTAGATGAGAAGAGAAAAAATTGAGATAAGAGAAGCTAAGAATATATTCAGTTTAACCTCTTAATCCTTTTTAAATCTTTTTTCAAAAATACATTTTGCACAGCAGCCATTCTGAAATGAAACAGGAGGTGCACAGGTGTTACTAATTACATTAATAAGGGTTGTATTCAAACCATTAATTAATGACACTAATAACACCTGCGTCTGTCTACTACTTCATGCCAACAAAGCTGCTGCAAAAGGTCTGTTTTTACACTCAAAAACATGACTTCACAATGCAAGGAAAAGGGCAAATAAAAAAATAAAACTTGGGTTCTATATGCATATTTGCACTGGGGAGTATTTTGAAACATTATATGTAACTTTGTTAGATCTGAAAAATTGTGGCAATGAGTCAGTTAATACCTACACTGACCTGTTCATTCTAAAAACTGTCAAGTGCAGCTCTACCAATTTTGATTGAAAAAAGCAAAACAATAACATACACATTTTAAAGATATAAGCAGTTGGAGGCCATTCACTGAATGTGCCACACTTTGCAAACTTCTTAAAGTTGTGGTGCCCTGCATTTTAAAAACAGTTTTGTTGGAAGGGACCTCTGAGGTGGCTAAATGCTACACATATTAATGTAAATAAAGCCTTGTGCTTTTTTGGTGCAGTTTTCAAACTGTTCCTTACATTGATAACCCATGGACCTCTGGATGATGGGGAGAACTCGAAGACTCCCCCTGGGTCATCATTCTCCATGATGATAATCTCTCGGCTGGTGAAGCCAGCTTTCAGGATCTGATTTTCAACATTACTCCTGGGACATGCACACAGAAATGCACATATGAGCACATATAGCATTAGATCATACTAGCGAGGGATTATAACTAAACATAACAGAAAAGATAGTGCAAAGGATTGCGTTTTGTGAAACATCTGTCATTACATCCTCTTTAATGAAAAAGGCTGATACATGTCAGCTTCATGCTGATGATAGCTCTGAAATGGTTGTATATTGCACTTTTGCTATGTTGTGTGTTTATGTAACATAAGTAATAATAATAATAATGGCTAAGTAACTCAACTTAAACTTCTTAAAGCATTCCTTGTATTGTGTGATGCTCATTCATTATTGACTCTATATACTCAAGTCCTGCTGTTTAGCCCACTTTTAATAACAATGTCAATCAACTGCCTGCCTGCTTCTTTACTGCTCACCAGGGGGGTAAGTAAATGTGTATGTGCTGGGAAAATTGAACCCAAGCGAGCATAACATAATGAGAATAACAAAGACATGACAGAATGAAGCACTCCAAACAGTCACAGTCAAGGCACTGCATGCATACAAACACTTGCATCTTTAAATGGTACACAATCAAGCCTGGTTAAATTAGAGCAAGAACATATAAAGAAGATTCTCTATTTTCTTCCAACAATCCCTTTCTTTTGGATTCACGTTTTTTCACACCATCACAGAATCCCCCACCGTGTCCCAGACCCCCTCATCCCCACATTGACCAAAGACCTCCAGAAAGCCTGAAGTAGGCCCTTCTGTGAAAAACAAAGACGTGATTCACGCTACACAAAAGCCCCAGGTTCACTCCACTCTCCACTTACCCAAAGTACACTATAAAGCGTGCAGTCTCCACCCTGCAGGGGAGGAGTGGGAGGGAGAGAAAGCTGTCGTTCTCATCCAAATGTAGACTAACAGATTAAGCCCCAATACACATGCATCTCAAAACAAGGGAAGGAGGAATGGGAAGATTCAGGGGCCAGTCAGCCCTTCCTAGGCTACTGGACTCAAGTGTTGCACAAGTTGACATTAAAACATTATAAATAACCTCAAAAAGTTAATATATTATAGTTATTGCATGGGTAGGATTGATTTGATAATGAGTAAAATAAACACTTAAAATAAATATAATAATAAATGTTGATTAACTTTAATATCCCTACCTATCGAGAGTGAGCAGTAAGGTCTCATTGACTTCTGGAATGTTGTCAGCGAGGATAGTGAGATTGATGGAGGCATCACTTTGCCCAGAGAGGAAGATAACAGAACCACCAAAAGGGTTCAGGTCGTTAGCAGTGACATCCCCACGATTGGCTCCAGTTGGCTTAAGACTCCAGAACACTTCGGCGTGACCATCTGTCCCATCACGCCGCAGAGGGAGGTTGACCTACACCAATTATCAGAATTAACCTCTTACACTCTGTATATAATATTCACTTTCTGAACATTGACTAAAGTTGTTTTTTTTATTGAATGTTTATGCAGCACAGAACTCTTCAAGTGAACAGAGACAAGCTTCACAGAAATGACAGTGTTTGTATATCTTACTGTGCTGGTATTGCTGTCCTCTGGTTCATAAACCACCATTGTGGTGTTGCTTGTGAAGCCAATTTCCCCATTTGCAATGTCAGGGGTGACAGTCAAGGTCAGGTTAAGAGGTCCGCCAAATCTTGGGCTGTTTGAAGGAATTGAGGGACTTATATCAGCCAGCTCCAGAGTATTTAACTAGGGAAAACAGAAGAGACGATTCACTTAATAGAGGGCTAAATAAATATTATGCAGATAGAAAACAAAAAATGATACTATAACTGATTCATCAAATATGGTTATTACTGTTTGTCAATTTACAAGATGTATTGAATGACCTGTTAGTGCTCCACTCACTCCATGTATATTTGTGCACATATGTGTTTGTATAGAGACTGAAAGTGGGTGAAGTAATTATGCATCTACAGAATGTGAAGAAAGCTTTTCTAGTACTTTTTGCCAGCTTTAAGGGTTAGGTGATGTTGTTAGTTTGGACAGCTGGGTAAATCCCATAGCAACATGCCAGATTTGAGTGCCAATGTAAAACCATTCACACATCCAAATGAGGCACTTAAACCTTGAATAGTACCAATTTGGCCAGAAGTACGGACAGAAACAGAAGGAATGCATTTGGCGACGTGCATGTGAAATGTTGCTGCTGAATTACAACTTTAATCACGTTGTTTCCAGCAGTATTACCTGTATTAAAAAATGAGCTCCATTCTGCAGAAAGGCATCATTCCTGATCGGCAGTACGACACGGACCATACGCTCACGGGTAAAAACCACATTAATAGACCTGCTAACATTCAGGACCCGGTCATGGGCCCGTGTTGGGTCTATAGGACCTGCAGGAATGTAGAGGGCAGTGAAGGTCATAGACACGTTACCCAGTGTACCACCACCTCGCAGAAAATTCAGAGACAGGAAGCGGCCCTCAGGTTGGCTCTGGATTTTCTGCTCTTTGGCTGGGTCAAACCGAAAAAGGCCATAGACATCGTCACTGTCCTGGATGTAGAACACCATCTGAGGAAATTGTGGAAGAAAATAAAATGAACTGCAGAAATAAAATCATCAAATTAGAATAATTAATGAGAAGGAGACATATGTAACATCATGAATGATAAAGGAAAATTTTTTTTTAGGCAAACAGAAATTGTCCTTCTATTCATAGTTGTACTGCTAACAAGGGAGCGCCTCATGGTTATGCAGTCCCTGGCGGAGTGAGGAGGGAGCTAACAGGTCTTAAATCTATGAGAGAGTAATGGCAATGAAGCCTGAGTGTACCATCAATTACAGTGAAGGATTTTGTGGAGTATCCTGTTTTTATGTTACTAAGATTGTATCTTGATCATAAAAAAAAGAGGTGAGGAACAGAGAGAGGAAAGAAAATAAGTGAGACTGAGAGTAGTAAAACAGAGCCCTGAGCTAACTTTAGAGACATCCTCTTTAATTAAGTGTGCTAAGACTGTTAGAGTAGTTTCCATGAGCATTAAACTGTGGCTCAGTCATGGAACCTACACTTGTCAGATGCACTGTCTGGCACGCTTGCTGATTTACAGCACAGTGTAATGTGCATATCCATTTTTGGAGTGTAATACAGAATCTGCAACTTCACTGACAACAGTGATGAACTTTCTTTTATAGTTGTTTGTTTATTCTTTGAGAAAATTATTCTGAGCCAACTTTTTCTGCACACATGGCAAGCAGATCCTATAGTCCCATCTAATGCCTTGAACATAAATAAGACTTAGATCTGCCCACTGCTTTCACACATAGCCAAGAGGCTTGGACAAAGATGGAAGCAATAAAAACTTGTCACCATTTCATCTGTGCTTAAAAAAAAAACACAGAGACACCCCACACAGAGTGTGCTGCCTGTTTCCGCTTTGTTTTGATTCAGCCACATTAAGGGAACACCCACAGAGCAAAGTCATACACCAAGGGGTCGACTTTTGCAGCATGTGCCAAGTTTGCCACTGTGCCTTACAGTAGGTCACACACATGCATAACACATGCAACATGTGGATCTGTTCCCTAACAAGTGTAGCCATTTTTTTCTTACATACAAACCCCAACCCAACCCAATAAATAAATAAATAAAAGATCTCTTTTAAACTGACCTCCATGGGTTCGTTAACCTCGGCATTTCCAGTTACTGTACTGGGCAGCAGTTTGAAAATGAAGGCCTCTGCTTCTTCCGGTTGATCATCTGCCACAATGTTAATTGGAATCACAGCAGTCACCTGACCAGCAGCAAATCTTACTCTCCCCACCTCAGGCCTCAAATCATCTGACACTGGTGAGCGATCACTGGAGTTTCTACTGATGGACCAGTTGGCGGACACTTCACCATAGCTGCCTCCATTTCTTACAATAATGATGCCATCAAATCTGGGGGGGAGTGAAAACCTTGGATGTAAATTGTTGACTTTTATTTGTAAATTAGCATTTATGTTTACCTATGAATATAGTAAGAGAGTATTTAGATTATATAACAGATGTTATAATACCCATTTATAGAGAAAAAAAATACCTCTGCGTCAGATCTTCATTGATGCTGATTGGCTGAACGAGTGCACTGCTGCTGATTGACAGGACACCGTGAGGCTTATCATTGGGCTCGATGGTCACCTGCACAGAGTTAGGTGATACTAGCACAGCATCTCCTCTAATAGTGTCCTCCAGTAGGACCACATGGAAGGACTCTGCAATTTCTGGCACATCATCATCACTGATGTTGAACAGCAGGCTGGTTTTATAGACAAATGGACGGAATTTAACTGTTCTGACTGGCTGTAGGTCGAGGAAATCCACAGCTGGTGTGGCACTGCCCAGTCCTTCACCACTCACCACCATGTAATCTACAGAGACCTAAAGAGAGTACAGTCCAGATGTTTCATACAAATTTGCCATATGCTTTTTGTTTTCTCTGCATATAAATTGTTGATTGTGTGTATATGAAAGTGCTTTGGCAGTAAAAGCCTATGTAAACGTAAAACTGGATTTAAAGAACGCAACCTCAGTGTCAACAGAGCCAATGAGTGGCCCGTCCTCAGTCAATCGACCTCTGGTCACATTGAGGGCAATGATTGCCGCAGACTCTGGTACTGCCATGATATTGTGAGAGAACCGCAGTGGGCTGTCATTACGCAGGATTCTCAGCTGAACCCTGCTGGCGTTGGGCCTGAGGAGTGCTCCCCCTGCCACACCTGTTAGCCTTACTGAAAACACTTCATCATCCTCTGGGATCTGGTACACAGAGAAAGAGAAACACATACATAAAGGATTGAAAAATCTGAATATATATGTTGGAAAAAAGATGAGGAAGAATGTTGTATGCTTTATTTTACAGTTGAAAAGATTTCAGTTTGAAGCTTTAAGAGGTGATGCACATATGACATTTATATCATATTTCTTAAAAATTTTGTCAGTGTGGTAAAAATGTTTATAGACAGATTGTAATAAACTTAAATGGTACAGTGGAATCAATCAGTTCAATACTTGGTCATCCCGAATAAGTACACTGAAGTGCACTACAGCCTGTCCTACAGGAATGGTGATGTTTCCACTGTCGGGACTGAGATCCTCACTGGCAGGGTTTGGACCTTCAGAGATCTATGAAGACAGGAAGAAAAACAATCACAGTGGATATTCATTCTTTGACAATGTGTGGGCTCAATATGGATGTTAATTTATTCCTAATATGGCACATAAAGCAGCTGTGTTATTTATTATGGAACTGGATAAGGTTAAACATACATGCTGCTGTTTGTATCTAAAGCCTCTAAGCTCTTGGATTCACAAGTCTCTTTAAGCCAGTGGGATAAACTTATAAAAGCATTCAACAAGCTACAAGCAACATTCATTTGTTAGAAACATAAATGTAACACTGTTAGTCCTTCTTGAATTGTAATAGTCTCACCTCAAAATTCACGGTCACAGTACCATATGTTCCCTTTTCTCTAATTAGAGTAAAAGGCACGTAACGGTTCCCTCGTCTGGGTTCATCAACTATGATCTCCTCAGTCTGAGATGAAGACAAAGAAAGCACACAAACAGAACCTCAATCAATTTAGTTTAATCAGCTTATACTCATATTTCATATTGAGAATTAGAATCAGCCAAATTATCAATAAAGAAAAATGTAATATTTGCAGCAGAAAACAAAAACAAGTAATAAATTGTTAGTAAGTAATGTTAATTGATTAATTCTGATTAATTCTGGCAGTACAAGTGAGCAAAATGTCTCTCTATACATCCTTATCAATTACAGCAAAATGACTACCAACAAAACAAGATAACCACAAGAACATTTTGATTTAATTTAACTTAATTGATTTTGAGCTATCCATACTCTTTTTTATACTGTATTTTTTAATCTTATTTTGGAACTCCTATACATTTTTCAACATATTTCATCATTATTTTTAACAGAGAACAAGTAATTTATAATCTCACTGTATTTGAACTGATTAAATCATTTGGTTTCAGTTTGATTTTGTTTGCTTTTTAAGCAATACTTCTAGTGAAAGATGCAAACAAAGTAACTGAATCAAAATGAACTCAAAAAAGATGGGGCGACAGGTAGTAAGAATGCATAAGATAGAAAGAATACACAAGCGGGAAAACATCCTACTCTTTGAGGAAATAAATCTTAAGCAACCAGTCTTTCATGCGGCATATCCAAAGAAATTTAGGGAAATGTATCAAAGAAGAAAAAGAAGAAAAAGAAGAAAATAATGAATTTACATAAACACATAAAGTGAAAAAGCCTTTGATTCAAAGCAAACCAAATCATGATCCAGCATACAAGATTATGAGGTACAGGTCCCTTTAGAACTATAAAAAATCCTACTGCTTGGTCAAGATGGTCACTTCTACCATGACTGTCACATAGCAGTACAGTATATTACTACTATTAGCTCTACTTTCAAATCTGTTTGAATCATAAAATATTAATTTATGGTGCAAGTTAAAATTTTTTGCATTATTGATAACCAGGGACAAAGACTTTGGTACAAACTGAAGAAATGACCAGAGCACAACTATAAGGTATTCTTAAGGGGAAAACATTATTAAAAGGTTTAGTTGGTGCAGGCTTTAGTAATGGACAATTGGTTTAGCATGTTTTATTGGCAAGTTTCTAACAGGGTTAAGAAAAGATTTTAGGCAGCTTTAATGGTCCCAAGAGAAAGTTTGTAAATTAGTGAACCAGTAAAGACAAGATGCAGGTGGATGGCAAGTTTCTTACTGAGTTGAAGGCAATTATTCCAAAGGCATTATCATTGGACAATATGGTGATGGTTGCCTTGTTTGGTGTCCCCAGTGTAACACCATTTGAGGAACTCTGAAAAGTGGGGAGAATGGAAATGATTAGATAAAAGCAAAGGTTATACAGTATTTACATTAACACTCCTTTATTTTTCCCCCTAAAGTTAATCCTGACACTCATGTGGACAGCCAGAACAACTGCCTTGTCCACTAGCTACACTACATTCCTGTGTTCCCACTGAGCGGCCCTGGTGAGAGGGCACAAAGACAGGAAGTACTGGTTTCAGCCCACTTGATTTGTCAGGTTTGCTCTCAGCAGGAAACCTCTTCAGGCCTTGTGCTGTTCTCTCTGATTCAGCATTAAGAGCCAAGAGACTTAAAATCCCAGCAGGCTTAAAATCACACAGTGAGTTAAGAGGGCTTACACCTGAGTGTTTATTCTTTTTCTTTTTTTTTTTAAGAACCATAAACAAAGAAGGTTTTATTTTTTCAGGACAGTATTCAAAAGAAAAAAAAGAAAAAAAACCACTTGTCACATGGTGTACCTTTCCAGGGTTTCCATTAGTGAGCTTACATATGTTTTCACAAGGATTTCATGGACCAACTGTTCTGACATCCAGCATGGCTGAACTCAGGATTTAAATGCACAGGTTTCCACCAAAACTTCAAAAATCCCTGTGCAACATTCAAACATCTGGATATACAATAACTGCAGGTATTTTGGAAAATGACAATATAACATTCTTGGCATAGTATTAAAAAATAGAATCACACATTTCTCCATTAAAGCATGTTTAAAATATCTTTAGTTTTTCTCAGCCAAATCCAGTCCATTTGAAGCATCTTAGCAAAACCACTGCATGTTTGTGTCTCCACATGTTAGGTTGAGAGCAAGCCAAGGCAAAACTAAAAAAACTCCAAAGTACTTAAGCTTCTTGCATTCATCTCTTCATTCAAGCAGGGCTTTTCTAGGTTCTAACATAGCTTTCTTTCTGATGCTGAGCACTTCTAGCAGGTCAGCTCACAGACACAAAATTCACATGCTTTTCCAAATCCAAGTCACTGAGCATGCCAGGAAGCTGCTCACAAACACACAGATACATATGGACACACTCATGAGGGCTTATCTATGTAAAAAGATAAAATGAAAAATAAAAAAAAATGACAGACAGACTTGGCAACTTAGAAAAACAACTTTGTTAAAAGTATGGTGCTTTCCATGGTCCACCATGCTTTCCCAAGTCTTCTATGCCATGATCCACCATGTGTTTCTAAAATTTTGTGCCATGTTGCTAGACTGCACCTGCTCTGATCTACAACAACTCAACATGATTTCTGTAAACAAATCTTTTCCTGTCATACTCAACCAGCAATGCTTTCTACTGTAACAGACTTTACACATTGAACTGTAAGAAATGATAAATATGGCCCTTTATTTGCTTGTGCTTAATCCATGACACTTCTTGTAACGCACATTTGTCCTCCAGACATACCTTCAGTAAACCGATAGGCTTGTATTTGGCCAAAGCTTTGTCTCATTGTAGTGTAAACAGAAGGGCTAAAAGTGGTGCCTCATCTGGTCTTTCACTCTAGTGGCAGGCTAAATATGGGATTTTGCTACCGGATGTTAACCAGATGTCACAAAAATGCAGCATCAAATTGAAACGATTGATCTGAAGAAAGTCACTTTTGCTGACAGCTGTTTATAAGTGTTGCTGTTCTTTTAATTTAGGCTATATAGCTTGCAATCTGTGGTGCTTCCCCTACGTTTGCCTCAGGGGGGTAGCCTGTCCTGCATGAAACCAAAAGGAGAAAAAAATTAATAGATGGAACAAATGATCAATTAACTGATTTATTTATTTACTTATTTTAGCTTATTTATGTACACTCATTGCATTTCAGAGCAATGTGAGAATCTCTACTGTGTTTTGCTGCCATTGTTGCTTCTCTGCCCTCAGCTTCAGTTAAGCACAATAAGAGTTTCCCCACAATAATAAATCCATCTAAAATGATAGGAGATAAAGTCTTTCAGATTTCGCTTTAACCCTTTCATGCATAAATTATAAGAACCTCAGTCAAGATTTTGTTTCCTGAGTGGTTTTGTATGGAGACATACTTTGTTTTTCATGTGCATGCAGCATCATGGCATGTATTGGCATTTTTTGTAAGGCTGTGTTAAGTAAGGCCTGTTAATTAATGCAAACATATTTTTTTGGTTTGTGCCCCAACTGGGCAATAGGTGGCATTGTATGGGATGATGCACAAGCATCCACTGTGTTGGCTGATATGCAACTGCAACAACAAAACACATGCATATACAAGAGAACAGCTTTTGAATAGCTGTCCATTGTAGTGACCACTATACATGAAAGATTTAAAAAAAAGAACATAAAAATCACTGTGCACGCACTGCTGAGAAAGGATGTTCAGAGGCGTTTTAATTATGTTCCGATCTCCGTGCAGAAATGCCATCCATCCATCCATTTTCTTCCACTTATCCGGGGCCGGGTCACGGGGGCAGCAGCCTAAGCAGAGAAGCCCAGACCTCCCTCACCCCGGTCACCTCCTCCAGCTTATCCGAGGGAACACCGAGGCGTTCCGAGGCCAACCTAAGTGTTCCCAGGCCA
>VUQS01021196.1:0-14765 GCA_015108495.1 Heterochromis multidens | reverse complement strand
ATTTTTTTGGTTTGTGCCCTGACTGGGCAATAGGTGGCATTGTATGGGATGATGCACAAGCATCCACTGTGTTGGCTGATATGCAACTACAACAACAAAACACATGCATATACAAGAGAACAGCTTTTGAATAGCTGTCCACTGTAGTGACCACTATGCAAGAAAGGGTTAAAAAAAAATAGCAAAGCCGACAGGGAAAAGTGGGGTAGTCACCCCCACAACCAGATCCCCAAAACAGCCAACCCAGGGGAAACACTGATTGGTGATTCAAAATGACCTTTATCTTTTAGTGAGGGATAAGATGGGCAGACAAGACCAGCCAAAGCCAGCCCATCAATCAAACTTGACAACTAAAAGCTACATGAAACCATGGAGATAGTCTCTAGGTTTAAGTCATCCAGAGCTGTGATGTCAGTTTCTTTGAAAAAGATATGTACTTTGTACCATTTAAGATCATTTTCACATGTTAAAATCTGATTATTCTCATTTTCAAACCATCTGTTCACCTTACTTACATTAATACAGACCAGAATTAAGTAGCACATTGAACTACAGTACTGAAGGATGCAAAGAAAGAGACACACACCAACTCACAGACAAACAATGGGCATTCACCTGTAGCATAAGGTTGAACGTAAACTTCTCATCGGCTTCAGGCAAGTCGTCATCTTTCACAGCAATGAAGATGGTCTTACTGGACTCAGTGGACAGCAGAAAGGCTGCAGCATTAATGGCTTCAAAGTCCCCAGTGTCAACTCCCTCTAGCTGAGTGAAACAAGACAACACATTTTAACTAAGATAAAATTCCTGTTTCCCTGCTTTTTTCCGTTTACATTTGTTTTTACATTTATGTCAAAGTGTGCCAATAGGATGCTCCAAGCTTGAAGTTTTTGCATGTCTCAGTTCAGAGAACAGATATCTTGTCCTTTTCTTCTTTTATACTTGGGCCTCCTTGACCACGAGTTTCTGTGCGTTTCTATCTATTTCCATTAGTTCCTGGAAGGAAGTCTGACAGTATTTTAACCAGTAATGCAGCTCTTGGTATAATAGTTAATGTAACAAGAAATATGGTAAAGATATCAAGCAGCACAAAAAAACCCTCAAACTATTCTTCATCACACAGCCAGTTCGCATTTCCAGACACACACTGTGAGCAGCTGACGCTGGGCTCCATGTAGAGGACATAAAGCCAAAATCCATTCATTTCCAATTCAGTTTCTGCTGACACAGTGGAACTTTTATATCATCAACATTGTTTGCTATAGACAAAACAGTTACTGATTCTCGAATTCACCTGATGTGAAGGTCAACTTTCCCAGAATAAGGACACTTATTTGTATATTGTTTATTTGTATAGACAGGAAAGATTGAATGATTCAACAGGCTGCAGAATTGTTGAGTAATATTCACTCACTGCTGTGAACTACTGTGAATTTTTACATTCTTTGTAAGTTCACAGCAACAACAATCGCTAACATATGCTTTTATTAGAAAAATAGCCTCATGTCCTACCAGAACCAAAGCTGTCACATTGACTGGGTCTCCCACTCTCTCTATCACCAAGCGGACCACAGCTGTGCTGCTCTCGTTGACAACAAAGTCAGTCTGCCCCAGGAACCGCAGCGTGGCTGACTCTGACGTAGTGCCAGGGATGGACAGAGCCAGAATCAACCCAGCTAGCAGGAAGGCAGGGAGCATTCCTGCCAGTTCATGAAAGAAAATATTGAAAAAATGCAGAAAGTTAGACAAAATATGTGCAGTGAAAGAAATAAGAGACCAATATGAATAGATTCTGGAGAGGTTTACATGTAAACAAAGCTACAGAATGTCATTTTATTTAATTCTATGGATACACAAATATACTTCAGATTTAGTACTTTAGAAGTATGTTCTCTGGAACAGAAAATTAGAAAATTAGAAATGTATATAAACACCTACTTGTCATCACTGAGAAAGGGAATTCACATATCGGGGGAAAAAAAACTATTTAGAATACACAGATGAATCCCTTTAGATCAAAATCCTTATTTATAGACACTTATGATATAAAAACAACTCTACGAACAAATACAGAGTTTACAAAAATAAACTAATTTCATAAACACTGTCACGTATTTTTTACATTAAACAATACTGACATTAAAATGTGAAAGCGCACAGTCATTAAAGATTACAACTATTATGCGCTACAGGCAATATTGAGTAGCCAGATGTTCAGAAGGCCTGCTGGCTTTTATAATGTGGAGGCTGGCAGGCTTTTTGGTCATTGTGGTCTGAATGATTCACAACAGTATCCCATAAGTCCAATGGCTGTTGTCCTCATGTTGTCATAACTGTTAAAGCAGTTGCTATTGAGTTTACAGTTCTTTACCACATGAATTAAAAGTCATGCCATGCCATCCATGCAATTCTGCATTACCACCTTTCGTTTCTTTCCCTCTCTCTCTAATTATCTTTGCTACTCCCCTGCTTCCTCCAATAATCCTCACATCTTAGTTTGTATCCTCCACACCCCTCTGCCTTCCATTTCTCTCCTTCTGTCATTTTTTCTCATCTCTCCTCTGCTTTTCATCTCTCCTCTCTGTCACCCCCTGCTTAGCTCTCTCACACAGAATAATCCTAAAGCTGGATGGAGCTGCTGAGACAGTTGTCATGGTTAACAAAACAAAACAACCCAGCATGACACGTGGGGCGGAGCCAGCCTAAAGCCAAATTGTGGCCACTCTGTCCTGTCTGTCTCCTCCCTGTTGCCTTTTACCCATCCCATTCATAATCTACACCACACAGCCTGGCTAACAGTATGAACACGTAAGGTCTTTTAAAAAATATTTGCTCTTAATTACAAGGTTGAAAAAGAACATCAGCAACTAGAGTGGATGAAGTCATGCTGTTTGGGTTCTTTTTTTTCATATACAGAAATCATTTAGGAAAGCTGGGCATTGAAAATATCCCATTTTTCATTTGTTCCATTACTGTTAAATCAATCTGAGTAATTCTCAGTACTGAAGGATGTTTAAACAGAGACCATCCATCAGTCATCCTGTCAACTTCAATGGGAGAAATCACTGTAACAGCATTAAAAGTTCTCAACTGATAAATACATTCAAAGTAAACTAGTTCAAATTTTATGTTGGTGACAAAGACAACAAATATTGCATGTATAAGAGTTTGTGTGACGGACCTGATGTCAAGGTGTGTGTGTGTGTGTGTGTGTGTGCGTGTGTGCGCGCATGCATATGTCACACACATGCCAGGAAGGAAGAGATGGCTGGGAAATCCATCAAAAAGGGATTTAGAGCTGGTGGGTCACAAAGCTGGACAGTGGGTAACAGAGGGTGAGGCTAAGGGGGAACAGAGGTGAGTGTGTTGCTGGACAAAGAGGGGCCAGGGTTGAATAAATCCTCTTATTTACCCTGGTCTAGTTCCTGGGGTTGGAAACCTACTGAATGACTGACTGAAAGCTCGAGTAAAACACCATAAACCTTATCTGTTGTATCATCTCACTGAAATTGACTTTAAGTGTGTGTGTGCGTATGTGTGTGTGCGAGTGTATCCACTTGCCTGCCTAATTAAGTTATATGAGACAGTTAAGCCACCAAATGTCTAGTTTGGTCACGGCAAAATCTTGCTGGCCACTTTGTAGAAAATCTTCAAAGTGTTATTGTAAAGAATATAAACTACTGTATTCAGTCTCAGTCTTCCAATGTTATATTGCTTTTAGTTCTCAAATAGTCTAAGATCTCACATCATCTTTGGTAAATCGTTATGCACCAAAACCTCATTTCCAACCTTCCAAATGATTGCCTCACATTATTTAAACCATCTTTTTGATGGATGTTAGCAAGCATCCAACCCTCTACCCTCTTAGCAACCCTACGTCAAAACAGAGGGCAGCCCTTTTGCATCCACTGACCCAAATGCCGCACTTCCTTCAAAGGGCCTAATACAAAGCAGATGCTGTGTGGATGGCACAGGTCTGTTCTATAAGCAGTGGGACAGTTTTGTGCTAGCACCATGCACTGTGCCAATCCTGACCCCAGGAGTTTAAGGGGCCCCTAGGATCTGTCTGTCACAGCTAAAGGCAGCATGGAGTGCCTGGCGCAGACCTTTGACATTGATAAGACTGGGAGTCAGAGTTCATGTAGAGAGGTGCGCAGAGACACAGTTTCTTTCTTGAAAACATACACACACACAAGTTTGCATTTGGCAGAGCTGCCTCAGTCAGCATGCATCCATAAAGCTCGGTCTCAAAGCTCAGATAGCTAGCTGGGTGAAAGTCCAGGACACTGGAGAGAAAACACACTGTCCATCACAAATAGTCTGGACCCAAAGAATGAAAAAATGATGGCTGAGCTGAGGGCTCTTAGAGCTGGCAGATAAAGCTACAGAAAGCACCACAACTAAAGAGACTGTACAATGTGAACATCCAAAATTGCTTTTATTGACTTATCCCATGATCCTGACTACAGTCTACTTACATTTCCTTCCTATTGCATTACTTTATTTCATGGAACACAAACTGCACCCAGTAAATGGGTTGCCCTCTAGTATACAGCATTTGCTAAATATGTAAAGCACAATGTTGCATTAATAAGCTAAAGTGAAAATTAACCTTTGGCCTGGAACAATGCTGAATAATTCTTCAAAAACAATTAGAATTCCTGAACCTGTTGCTCACTGTAATCATTTTTGAGCAGTGCATAATACTTCCAGATTACTTTTACATAAGCAGGCTTTGCCAGGAAATTATCTTAGTACATGGACATTGAGCTACAATAATGCTTAGCACTCGAAAGTTAAGCTCAGATCAAAGGAAAATGGAACAAAAACACATATGCTCTACTGTATACAGGGCATGACTTCACTATCCAATCACTCACTTCTCTTAATTTCTCATCTTTCTTTGTCATACATCTTATCAGTTAATTTTTCATGGAGACAAACTTTGTTTTATTTATCTCTGTGATGCATACCTCATCACCTGATAGCCATCGGAACAAGCTGAAACATAAAAAGCACCATGGCGAGTCACAGTAGCAATATCTGTGATAGCCTGTGGCACTCTGGCCCCAACATCTCTCAGCCCTTCTTAAAAAAAGGCAACCTGGTGTTAGAGCCCAATTCAGAAAATAACATCAGATCATTGGGAGACAGACAGACAGACAGACACACACACACACACACACACATACACTGACTGATCTATTGGATATCCCTATCAGAGGTGCTGAGGACGTATCTGGTTGCAGGGCTGCTCCTGGGGTCAGAGCTTGCTGCTGATATCTCTAGGGTTTCTCCTGACAGTGGCCTCAGTGTTGTAATCTTTAGCATCAATTATTCACTATAAGCCTAGGACTTTACAGTGGTAGTAAGCGTGACAGTGCAAGATTCACAGTGTGTCAGCTGCAGTAAGTCAGGTGACTGGGTTAATAAAATAAATACAAGTTCTGTCAAACAACTCATGTTTGAAATGGTTTGTTAGGGCAGCACAATATAGTCAGGCTCCAAAACCACCATTGATTCTCCTTCCTTTGGAGCCTACAGGTGCATGTTGGGGTGGTGGATGGGTTGAAGCAGCAGGCAGCAGTGAGGGTCAGATGGGACATTCTGTAGCTCAAACAGACTGCCAAATTTGGAGGGTGTGTTTGGTATATGATGTGAGGTATATGAAGCTCACAGGCTTCACTTCCGTTTTTTTTTACCACAGTGTTTTCACAGACTCTAATGTTTGACAGTGAGTGACTTAAATTTTTCTCTTCTCTTCATATAAAATTATTTTACTTATCAAAGACAGCATCTGTCAACCCTTTTTGCTACTGGAAGCTTAGTGAAGAAAAAACTCCTAGCCTCTGAAACCACAATCAAGGACTCTGCTTTTCCTCTCGTTATTTAGAGGAGACTACTCAGTACTGCAAGTTGTAAAAGTGGAAAGCAATACCCTTACTTCCTTTTTGGTTGAGGATATTGTGGGATAACAGTCTGTAGCGTTTTAATCAAGGGCTTTCCCATGCAGCATCCCTGCCCTGAGGCTTCCCTGGGCCTGAGACGCCCATGTGAAGGGTATGTGGTTACATATATATATGCCTGTTAGCTAAACGCACATATGGATACACACACATACACTAACTAGAGCTAGAGCTTTCTGACACAGGGAGGCCTGTGGTAGGATCTCATTCATCAATCTTACAGCTCTGGTTGGTGATCTGGAGTCAGTCTGGCCACAAAAAGAAACTGCTCTGTCATTAACATCAACTAATATAACAGTGTTCCTGGAATGCTTGTGTGTCTGCTCAGTACAAATTCACACTAAAGACAGACCACGCAAATAGACAGAATAAATGATACTGATGGAGATAAACAGATAAAGTAAACAGCAACACGGACAGATGGTTTGGCAGAAACAAAGGCATAAAAAAGAGTTCATATTAAGCCTTCATGCGTATCACTCTTTATTTATAGACTGTTAAACCAATCCTTCAGTATTGTAAACACTGAAAAGTGGAAGTGCCCTGTGGACAGATGACCATTTCATTATTCAGAGGTTATGCAAAAAACGAGCAACTCATAAGTTAAGCTTCAAAAGCCAGAGTTGGCTCAAAATGTGCTGTAAAAACGTATATAAAGCCAACACCTTCAACACAAAATGAAATACAGCAATTATAGGAAAACCCCATTAATAATGCCACCATTTAATTTAATGCATATACATAAACATAATATTTATTTTAATAGAGAGGCTGCTGTAAAATGTTAGTTTGAATTGCTATGTATTTGGCCCCAAACGATAGAGCCTCCTCTGATCTGTTTATTGGTTTGGTCTCTGTTGGAGCTGTACTCCACACTAAGTGATGCCACCAGCCCAGTGTGTGTCGGGCCGAATGTCAGAAACCACCCACCGTCCATTCTCAGCCCAGCGTAGCCGCGGCTGTCATTCCCGGTCAACTCACAAGCCCATAATTGCACTTCACATGTACTTTCTGCCTCCGGTATTTTTAGATCAGTGAATGTTCTCGCCATACAGAGAAGTTGGGGTGAGGAAATTAAGAAACTTAATAAGCGAGTAGAGCTAAAACATACATCATTAAATCTAACAAAAACTCAACATTACTCACTGGGCTTATTTTGGAGAGCTCTACGCAAAAAAACAAAAACAAAACAAAAAACAAAAAAACAAAAAATGGAATACTATTTATTTGAGGGGGAAAAACAGAAAACTTACCATTATTCCAACAAGAGCGGGGAAAAAGATTTTTGTGAAATGAGGATGGCAGAGACCTGATTTGCAACAAAATTATGCCATTCCACATTAGAGGACTTAGAAAACAGTTCAATGAATACTTTTCTAAAGAACAAAAATGCATGAGGTCAGCCCCCCAGCTATTGTCAGACGATACTTTTCAAACCCGGGGCAAGAGACTGCCAATCAAGTGCATTTTGCTGTGAAAAAGGAAACACAGAGAGGGAGAAATCTCCTGAGGTATTGTCCATATGGCCGTGGTCGGCTGCTCTTAAGTGGAGCCAATGGCATCTTGCGTCCCCAACCAAAAACAAGAGATTTTTTCTTCTTCTTAGTGGGAAGGAAAGGATATAGAAAAAAGGAAAGTGGTTCCAATTGAGTAGGGACCAGTGCGCAAGCAGTTTAGTGTGCTTTCCAGGTTGAGCACTGGCTGACTGATTAGCCTGTATGACAGACAGTGCTGGAGGCAGACAGAAAAACACTTTCAGAGGATTAAACAAGGTTGCGCTCTCCATAGCCTCACAGACCAAAGGGCCAAATTAGAAAGGGTATTACTTCCTTGCATGTAACCAGTTGGGCCTGGATGAAATGCTAATTGCATTTCAAAAGAGTTCACAAAACAGAGAGGCAACCCAGAACGGGGGTGTATTTTCATTGGAGAAGAAGAGGGACTTTACGATTCACTGACCAGCACACAATTTTAAGGAGCAAGGCTTTTGTTCACTCATGCTCCTTTTTGTGTTCTATGTGCATTTCTAACATTGCCACAGTTCTCTATTCTTTTGTTTCTCCCACTTTTTGGCATGCTGGCCTCCTCTCGAGCAGAATCCAAATCTTCCCATTCAGACTCCCTTCTTTTCTCCCAGCTCTACTCTATCACTTTTAAATAAGGACACATACACTATACACATCCTTGGTACAGTAGGTGTGGGACAGCCCCTCTTTCAGGCTGTTGTAGCTCTTGAAAAGTAAGGGCCAGATGGTGAGATTGAGGCAAGTTCCTGAACAACTGCGTTCAACAAATTTTGTTTATTAGAAAAAAAACTACCAAAACCGGTGAGAAGAAAATGCTGATCATTGCTCAAATCAAGCTGCTAATCAAGTTTTCTGTGATTCAAAACAACAGAAGTGTTATGTAACAGTGAATTTGAGAAGGTGCACATTAGGCATTCGTGCCTGTGGGTCCTGTCATTTTTTTTCTTCTGCACTGTCCACACAAAGTTACATGGAAAATTTCTATTTTTTACCAGGTAATCCAAATCTCTTGAGATGGTTTTTTTTTTTTTTACACATACCCAGACACTGAGAGAAAGTGGATGTGTAGATCTTTTTACAGAAATAAACACACCCCACCACATTCTCAGGCACGCTTGGATCAACCACCCAAACCTACTCAAGGAATTCCTCTGACATGGCGAACAGCGGCACTATGAGAGAAGTGAGAGATAAACAGAGAATGAAAGTTAGTGTAAATGAAATATTAAATTATGGGTCCTACACACAAACTAGGGGTTGGCGGATAAATAAATGACAATGAAGAGAACTTATACAACCTTGGCAAGAAAAAAAACCCAATATGAAATCACCACAGTTGGGGGATGTTCATTCATCTTTTTTGTAGCATATAAACAGACCACAGATATGCCACAAAACTATTTTTTAAATAGTTGAACATTCTGGCTTTATGAAACATATCTTAAACAAATTATATTATATTATTGCAATTAATGGCATATTGTTTTCCAGATCAAATAGAAGAAAAAATTGGGAATCTCTCAATGTGGCCTGAATTGTTTAAGGCATGGACTTCATTAATAAAAAAGAATATTCTGCATCAAGCCACCTTTCTCAAATACTGTTTGACAGATGAAGACTTGTCATGTACCAAATCTATTTTCTATTAACGCAATGAGAAAAGTGTCCAAAAAATTGTGCACCTGCGCATTTATTTTTGAGGTAGTGATTGCCATCTCTCTTGGTCTTTTACTTCACATACAAATTTGCTTCTTTTCTTCAGGCAGTCATTGTTATGGTTCACTGGAACGACACCAGGCAAAAGTCCCAGCTTCATCTCCTTGGCCAGTGCAGACCTGTGATTCATTACTGAACAAATCTTTCGTCCAATCAAACACAGTGTAAGATTGCTTCTCTTTAGCCCGCTGTGACCTTGTTTTCCTCTGTTTGAGTGTTAGTGCTGGTTATAGTTTGGCTTTTCTGTATGTAAATCCCATTTCAGTTATGTGACAAATACTGCCCATTTGTTTTTCATTCATTTTCTTATGCATTTTCAAGACATACTGCTTTGAGGTTTCTGTCCTGAAGCTGTGACGTCTCCCATCTACCAGTAAATTTTCCTTTTATAATGTTCCCATTTTGTTTGTACTTGCTCCAAATTTTAGATACAGGTGACTGGGAACAGCCAAACTTATGTTTGCATAATTTCTTCCTTTGCTTTATCTGGAAAAAAAAAAAAAACTTCATTAATGAAAAAAAACAGTTTTGAGTTGTTTTACATATATATTTCATGAAGCCAGAATCTTCATCTATCAAACAAAAGTCGTTTTGTGTCATATCTGTGGTCTGTTTATGTGCTACAAAGTAAAAGAACTGAATGAAAATCCTCCAAGTGTGGTGATTCCAAAAAGATTTTCCAGGAGTTGTAGTTTTAAAAGGTTGGTGACTGACTTCAATAGGTTTGTTTTATATGGACAGAACACTGCTTTTGGGAAGCTCATTATTTTTCACGCTCTGTCTCACTCAGACACACATAACACAAGCAAAGACCTTAGTGAGGGGAAATGGTGGTTACAAAAAAGAAACAGTATAAGGTTAGATACCCATGATGTCCTTCCAGCCAAATGTGAGGTTGTGAGCAACTCAACCTGATCTGTCTGTAGTAGGACAGGAAGCAGAGGGCACCATGGGATGTCTTCCACATGGCTCCATGTGGGGTTGAGCATGTGCGGATTTATGGCCAGAAAGAGGGACCCACATTTAGGGGGTCTTCACATTTAAAAGATTGGAATCGATGACGAACAACCAAAGATGCAATCATCAAATAAATCTGTGGAGCTTTGGAATAACACATTATTCGATGACTGGTGAAAAGAAAATGTTTTCAGTACTCCTTAAAACTCCATTTAATGTGTACAAAGTCTAGCCAAGCTAATGTGAAACAAAGGACACAGCCTTCCTGAGTGTTCTTTTACTTTTCCCTATGTTTTGATATCTGAGCAAATATTGCTTTGCACGGATTTTCCGTGCTGTTTGCTAGGTGAAATGAAACAGACCAGTTTGAACTCGCAAGGCTATAAATGCAATTGAAATTGAATATAGTGCAAATGCTAAAAACTGAAATTAAACAAATGTTTTGTGATGCAAAGCTTGTATTGATAATTTTTTTAAATATTTTAGAAGAACTGGTCATGCATTATAGTTAGAACAGCAGGTAGTAAAGGCTCTGAAGCTGACCTATCTGACCTACCACCAAAATGATCAGGTTCAAGTTTAATGCTGGAATGGAGATGCTCAACAGATATACAAGTACAAGGGCTCTTTGTTGCCTCTAGAGAAGAAGCTATAACATTAAGTGCATGTATGAGTGCAAGCATATGTGTATGTATGAGCTTGTGTTTGTGAAATGTGATGGAGAGGTCACAGCCGAGGGTTCACTGCAGTGACCGTACTAGAATCCTCTCACCGGGAACAATATGTGGTTGGTCAGGGCCGCTAAAGAGACCTCAGGATTGTTGGCCATCACTGAAAGGCCACCGCTTTCCTGTGTCTTTGCTCCAAAGACAACAACTACTAAACCATGATCCTGTTTCCCGTGTGTAAGCATGAACTGTCAAATGACTTTTTAAAAACAAAGCATTCAACAAAATAGTAAAATGCCAGAGAACATTACAAGGAACTTATTCATGGCTTGAACTTGCCAATTTACTAAATCTTAAACTGACTTCACCAGACGAGGCAATGTAGCATTAGACATAATGATCACAGTTCAGATAAACAACAGGATGACATTGTAAGTAAGCATAGTTCCTGTCTCACTTGTTGCTGAGGAGCCGTGAGAAGTGTACTGAATCTTAATTACAAAATAGCAAATACAACAACCGACTGATCAGATCTCAACACCAAAAATGAATTATTCTCCACTCAGAAATGAGAATGGTATAGATTACTTTATTTATTTATTTATTTATTTTTGTCAACTATTGTCCTGCATTTTTATGTTCTCGGGTCCTTTTCAATGTCTCCTACAGGAGCTGAAAATCCTAGTAAATTCTAGTAATCCTAGAAAAACTGTGCCCAAAGCAGTGCATTTTTTCCCTACAGTGTCAAATATCATGTAATCAAGAATCAATACACTGAAATGATATCAAATACTAAAAGAGCTTAATTTGAAATAATTCCTGCTTGAGGATGATCTTGGCAAAATCTCAGAAATGTTTTCCTATTCTTTATTCTAATCCAGTCACTATACACAGTATAGAAAAACCTTAAATCCAAAAAGCACCAAAAAGTTATGACTTTAATTGCTAATGTAATCGTTGTTGAATCAAGCTGCATTTCACCTCATCCTTCTTCTGTCTGTCTTTCTATCTTTCTTTATTTCTTGTTATCATATATAAATACAGAGTCTTCTGGACATTTTGGATATTGAAGGTAAGGAGAAACCTTCCACATTTTGGCTTTACATGCACCCAAAAATACTTACTCCAATAAATGTTTTAGGAATTTGTTTTGATGTTTCACAGAGCCCCATCAGATCCTTGCTTAATGACAAGTTCAACTTCAGAAATATGAATCTGCCTTAAGGACATGGTCATTTGTGAAAGTCAGTTCCCTCTCAAGGTGCAGAAATGACAACTACGAAATAACTACAGTGGGTTTTATAGTAGGTAGGTCTGCTGTTTTGTTAACTTCATAAATAAAATATAAAGTATTTTATACTGACTGAATACAATCTTTTTCTTTGAGTTTTCTTGTCTTAAACTGTGCTCTAAATGGCCACTGTCTGTCTTGTGTCTTACCAAGACAGACAAAGATGATATAGCAAAGATGATATAGTAAAGATGATATAGTAAAGCACAAAAACTTGAATAAAAACAAAATCACTTTTTTCATAACTAGTGTTTATGTGAGTACACAAAAAAAGATCACAGGTATCTATACGCGAAGAGCTATGAAGTCATGCATTGTTCTAATTTAACTCCACAAATGTCATTCATTTAATAGATAAAGATGTGCTTTACAACTCTTGCCCCCAGCAATGATTTCACAGTGCACAGATCAGTTAGGAGGGGTAGCCTGTTGCATGGTGACACGGAGCTGTGCCTTCATCCACTATTTCTCTATATCCCCACACACTGAAACACTGAGAATACCTCTCATCCCCACCAAATATCAGTCTTATCCTTTCTGCAATGTGCAACACTCCAGCACCTTTCATCAGTGAATAATCTCTGTTTATGGCACTGCCCCCTTTGTACTGTGCAGCCATTAGGGGGGTGAGACAGAAGGAAGAGAGGCAGGCAGTAAAACAGTTTCCGCCCAGTGAATCACATTCAGCCCCTTGCACAGGCGAATGGGGGCTGACCCCTGCCAGGCAATGACATAAACACTGACAAACAAAGGACCTGACCCCTGAGCAAGTGAGGATCTTAGAGAATCCCAATCTGCAAAAACAAACGCACTGTGACATATGGGTTTCTAATGATGGAAAAAGAGAGAGGAAGTTTAAAAGAATAAAACTGTGAAGCCCGTGTCAACTTTTGTTGTTTCTTTGTAAAGAAGAGGAAAAAGATTGCTTAAATCATTTTACTAATTTCTACAAAGATTCATAGATGAAACAGCTGAGGCAGAGCAGGTGTAAATGCTGAATGGATACAGAAACAGCTCCCACCCTTCCTCCCCAGTGAGAAAAAGGAATTAAATCTGCTGCTTGCACCACAGAGGAGGCAACAAAAGAGATTTGCAAAGGACGCACGAAGATGACATCATGTCAAATCAATTAGAGATCAGGAGGAGATGTTCAATTATTTAAGGTCTGCAAACCACACCCCATGAACTGGTGTAAATTATGGAGCCATCTGCGTAAAATACCCCAAAAAGCAGCAGCATCACAATGGGGCTAAAGGCGCCGGTCGTTTATTTAACAGTAGCAGCACATGTGCGCAACTCAAAGTATGCCAAGATTACTTATGGCCCGAGTAAGCCTATAGATTAGTCAGCGGAGTCTTTATGAGAAGGTCCCCCGGCTCGCCATGTGTGGCAGTTGTTGTTTTATTTCAGTGGGAGAGAGAAAACCCACACAAAGCGGAGTAATCACACTGGAGATCCTGGATGTAACCATGGAAGCGTTTGTCTCCGTCCTCAATGGGCTACTCGGCCATTCATCTACTGATTGCGCTGAATCAATATTTAAGCTTTTCAATTTTATTAGCTGCTCCAAGGGGTATTTTTGGCACAGTGCAAAAAGAAATTAGCAGCGGCCAACCACTTTTAATCGTTTTCTTATAGTCTTACACAATACGTCTGCTTGAGCTGTCTGGCATAATTGATGAGGGGTATCGCTACTCATTTGTTTCCTTTATCCTTCCCACTATTAATCCACCGCTGACTCTAGCGGCTGGAGGAACCAGTCATTTCTCACTGGCTTACCGAGAAATAAATCTAAGACGTCTGCATTGTTCCTGGAGACTGTATGACAAGAGTGTCACCAAGCCGCATGACCGCTCTTTGTGAAATTAATCCTGCAAAGTTTTGCTGGTCGCCACACATCCTTACTATTAGCCCACAATCACACTGACAGACAGAAAAATCTAGGAAAAGGCACATAATCATGTTAACTTACCTGACACCTTGCTTGACCTCTCAATCCAAAATATTGTACTCTATAATTTCTATTGCTGTGGATAACATCGGTGTGCGCTCTAAAGATCTTCGGCTCCACGTCTTCTCAAACAGCAGCCAGAAGCGCGTCTGTCATGTAACGGGACTGGAGCCGGTTGAAATAGCCGAGACGGACACGGCTCTCTAAGACCTTCTCCTCTCTACACACAACTCCGGGCTCCTGCAGCCATGTGGGAGCTGTACCTAGTTACTGTACAAACACTGCCTGCTGTACAAGCAGAAAGCTTAGTTTACAGCTACTCGGAGACTCGAGCTCGTCTCCCGGTCGCTGCTAATGAGACAAGATGTTTTAATCCCATTTGTCTCTGAAGAGTGCACACTACAGTGCACGCATTGTGCTGGCCGACAGCTCCACCCTGTGAGCCGAGCAGGAATAGAGCCGCTGTCCTCTACATTATCGTGTGTCACTAGTCTGCACAAACTTTGTACATTTTTACCTGACAGCTGACCCCAGTCCCACCATTTCATGGACAAGCTTTCTAATTTATACAGTGTTGTGAAAAAGTCTTGGGCCACCCATCTTTGAAAACCTCTTGATGCATACTCAATAATCCAGGTAAAAGAATCCTAAAAAGTTGAATCTGTTCATCTGGACGTAGCGATTTTTTAG
>VUQS01021190.1:9389-27467 GCA_015108495.1 Heterochromis multidens | reverse complement strand
TAAGTGACACAGAAAGACAGACTTCTGAAATAGTGTATTTACAGTATATGCACTCCAGATTTACATACATTACAATATAGTCTACAGTACTGTAAGTAGCAACTACAACTTGCCTACAGTAACAGTAGGCCTATGAGCATAGAATTGTACTGGAAGCATCGGTGGTGAAAGTGTGTGTAGGTTACACTTTGACTCTTGCAGAGTTGCGCTCAAAGGGTACTCTGTACACTTGTTTCATGCTAAGAGACATGCTGTTGATTCCATCACAGTTGACATTGTCTTCAATCACTCTCTACTGGATTTCACGGAGTCGGATAGCATTTTGAAGGACCATGTCAACAATGAGTGCTTCTTGTTGTTGGGAGAAAAGAGCAAACCTTCCACCCTCATTTGGTCGTCTTTCAAATCTAGAAAAGGGAAAATGAACTTACAAACGTATACAGCCAGTAAAATAGCATTGTAATGAACATTACACTACTTACAGTATAGCATACTGTATGACAAATGTTGTACAGCAAGAAACAATTACCCGTTCTCTTCTCTGAATGTCCTGATGATGCTGGCCACAGAGAATCTGCTCAAATTGGGCTGGACTCTTTGTCCTGCTTCCCTCATTGTCATCCCATGAACAAGGACATGGTGTGCAATAGTTGCCCGAATTTCATCAGTAATGATTGTTCTTGGTTGTCCTCGTCCACCGTCTCTCAGACGAAGTCTTCCTTCTCTGCCTCTCTGTACTTGTCTGTCCACTGTAGATGCACGTGTGCCACCTGTGCACTCTGAACTGACTTTTATCCTGCCCAATTGGTCTGATCACATCATTAGAAACGTGTGTTCAATTATGAGTTGCTGTGTGTAAAAGATGACAGCTGTATTGGAGTTCTGTTCACATTTTGCTGCCAGTGTTTATAGTTTTGCAACACAAGTGTGAAATGTGTTTAGTGACTGAGAATGTGTTTAAGGTTTAGCAAGAAAGAGTGGATGAGTTTTGCAAATTGTGTCTAAGTACCTGAACAGTGTTTAAGACAAAAGAGTGTTTGATTCGAAATATAAGTTTAGGCCACTGAGAATTTGGTTTAGAGAATGGAATTTAGTGTTTTAGCAATTCAGAAAAACTGTAATGCAGTTTCTGTACTGTAATTAGACTGGAACCCAGACTGATATTTCTCATTTATGTTGTGAGAAAACAAAAATGTAATGTAACTGATTAAAAACAAGTTCCTCTAAAAATTTACTTAAAAATGGTAGATTGGATAGTGGCCTATAATTGTTCAGCAAAGAAGTTAAATTATTTCTCTTCAGAAGAGGTTTTACCACAGCAGTCTTGAGCAGTGTAGTTTATAGCGCTGCTATTCTTCCTCCTGGCAACTCCACCCCTTCAGTCCTGATCACCTTCCCTCTCTTTGCAACCATTTGACTACACTTATCCAGTCAGAATGACATCCCGATGTCCTCACTGTATATTCTGGCGTGGTGGATCAGCGAGTCGATGCCTCCCTCACTCCTGGCATACAGCTGAAGAGCTGGCTTATGGGGTTGAGGCCTATGCAGAACAGCAGCGAGACCAGTGCACTGCCTTGGTAAATTCTGCACTTCATGGTGGCTTATGCGGTTGCCTTTGAGTTGGCTTCCAGTATTGTCTTTCAGTGTTGTCTTCTACAGTTCCATTGAGTTCCTGATGAATGTTATTAGCGCACTATTAACCTTGTACAGTGCCAAGCACGCCAGTATCTATGTGTGGGGCACTGAGTCGTAGGCTTTTTTCTTGTCAATCCATGTGGTGCTCAGGTTGGTCTGCCTGGTCTTAGAGTCCTGGTGTATTGCTTTATCAATCAGGAGTTGGTGTTTTGGCCCATTTCCAATGCCTTTCTGAGCTGTTTGTTTCATGTATTGACTCGTGCCTACTCAGCTTGGTTGGTACGAGGAGCTTCCATGTTGTGGAGAGGTAGGTAATCGGCCAGTAGTTCAGTGGTGTCGTACCCTTGTGGGGATCCTTTGTGATCATGATAGTTCTGCCCTGGAACAATCTGGATGAGTACCCCCTTATTTGTGCTGCCAGGCAATCATGGAGTGCCCTTAGCTTCTTCAGCCAGTAGGCGTGGATCATGTCAGGTCCTGATGCTGTCCAGCTCTTCATTCTGGAGACTTGTTGCTGGATGTCTGCCTTTGTGATATTGACTGGCTCTGGCTCTGGGAGGTTGCTCTGCTCTGCTATACTGAAAGAATTTTTACTAATTTCAACTCTGTGTCCTCAATGTTCATTTGCTTTTAGGAAGTGAAAACATATTTAGATGTGGAACTGTTTCACAACTATTTCAGACTTAACAAGCAAATAGCTGAAATCAGCATTCATCACATACTCAGCCAGGCACATGAAAAAAGAAAGGAAAATGTGATGGTCATCTTTTCAGGCTGAGATTAACACTGTGTGGATGCACCTCATATTCCTCCTCCACTCTTACACAACAAGCCAGCATCACTCTGCCTCTCAAACCCACGTTAATGTTCATCTCTCATACTATATAGCCATGTGTTGCTAGCAGTAGGTGTACTTTCTGCACATCTAAATGTCAGATGGATTTCAAAAGCTGCAGTTCTGTGTATGCATGTATGTGTGTGTGTGTGTGTGTGTGTGTGTGTGCGTGTGTGTGTGTCTGTCTGTCTGTCTGTAAAATTATACCCATATGAAGACACACACACACGCACAGTATTGTGATGATATGTAAATTGAACTGTACTTTTATGGTGTACTCACTGAAATTCTGTTTCAATAAGCACTTGAAATGCATCTCTGCAAATGTAAAATGTCAAGTGTGTTTTGAAATAGACAACACTGCATGTGAAGTCAGGATGTAAGGCACGTTGAAATATTTTCTAAAGAAGGAATGCTGTTAACGGAACCCTGCTGAGTTTTCTTGTAAACAACCACAGTTATGTTTATCCTTTTCTCACCAGATTGCATCGTGAATTCTAAAGGCTTAAGAAAAAAAGTTAAATTCATTTGAAACCTATATGCAAACCTCATTCTTTGAATCTATGCTACCAATCATGTTCATTCTTGACCTCTGCAAACAACAGCATGGTGAGGAGCTTTCACAGTCTTCACCTCACAGTCTTCAGTGAATTAAATAAATTGCCTACCCCTATACCACTTTTTAACATTAGCAGCTCTACAAAGCATTTTACAATGTATTTCTCATTCACACACCAGTGGGTGTTATGAGAGATACCAGATAGTATACTAGATATTAAAAAATGATTGTTATGTGTCTGCCATGAGCGAATTATGTTTATGAGGTCACAAAGCAAGGGACCACAGGTCCGTTTTTACTATACTTCTATACAGCTAGACTTCTTTTTGCAATCAGAAGAGTCTCCCCCTGCTAGCCATTGAAAAGAATGTCAGTTTGAAGAGCTCCTGTACTGGCTTCATTTTTCAAAACTGGAAGGCACGTCTATGCTTCTTATAGACATTCAAAATTATCACTACCCTAACACATCCAAGACAAAGGTAAGGTGATCTTATTGTATGTTTCCATTTCATGCACAATGATAGGCCTAAGTGATGTACATAACATTTTAAGGTTCTGTAGTGAGTGCTGATTGTTTTTTACAGATGTTCTACATTGTTATCTGTGCCAGTGTGAGGTCAGTGTAAGAATCAACTTCATTTGGTGGTTTAATCCTTATTACAGCCCAGTCTAAGCTCTGTTCTATCCTGTAAAGCCCTAAAACTATGATTTCACTCAGAGAACACCACCATTCCTCCACCACGTGCTTCCTCCACACTCATACTCCTCCATTCCTCACACCTCCCCCTGCAGCCAGCTGCTCTCAGGCTCTTCAGTTCTCCTTCACTAGTCAGTCAGACCTCAAAGGAATATGAAACACCAAGCAGGCAGGAGAAATACACAACTGAGGTGACTGATTGAAATTCACAGTGTGAGCGGTTCCAATCTTTTGCATGCTGTTTTTAGCCGCTTAGTTCTCGAGCTTGTTGTGGGGGAAGACTGTGACTAGCAGATGTATCACTGTGCAGCGATACTGCAAAGGTCCTCTCAGGGGTCCTCAGAAGTGGGCGAGCTCTGATTGTTTGGTAACAGCATGTCAGTGGTGGGCGGGGCTTTTACTGACTCATGGATGATCCATCAGAGATCATCAGCACAGCTCAGACTGTATTTTTAGATGATGGTTGCAAGTTTTAAAGGATTCCCTTTGTTGGCTTTTTAAAGCAGCCTTGTAAATGAATACAATTTTCCATTAAAAAGTGGCCGCTGACTGAGTTCACTAGTCAGTGAACAGTCTCTGTTTGCACCCAGTATGGAGGAAGCTCCAGACACTTGTAGATATGAGTTACCTGTGATTATTTCAGGACTGTCTCAGTAGCAAACAAAATGAAATGGCTTTCATGAAAATTTTGTTGAAAGAACAGAATTAAGCTAAGTGGGATATTTTGGAAATGTTGTTGGAGGCCTGAATGAAACTGAAATGTAATAGATGCAGAAAATAAATAGCCAAAGGTACTGATTGGAAGCTCCTGTTTGAGAAAGGTGAAGGCATCTGAAAGCTTGCTGCTGTATTTTACCCTATCCCTTAATTAACCTCTTAAAGGTACAGTCAGTAATTTTTTGAGGTTATTTAATAGAAAAAAAAGGATACTTTACTCATAAATATACATATCTCTCTTCACCAAAGAAAAGAAAACGCAAAGGAAAGACAACACCGCCACCAACATCTTAATAAAATGTCATCTTCTTCCTCCTCACCTCAAGCCCCGACTCTCGAACTGAGTCAGGGCTCTAACACATGAAAACATGCATAAACATGTCATTTATTCCCAATATTGTTGCAATTACTTATTGTCAGCAGATTAGACAGGCGACCCTCCTGTCTCTGGACAGCTGATAAGAGGCTAACAGTAGCGCTTACTGACAGTTCAGCATATCCTCAACAACTCACCTCAGTATGGATGTCATCGGACAGAAGTGAGCTTCACTGACTCAGCGACCCGTATCGGACTCCTCTAACAAAGATTCCAGAGTAAATAAAGGTGGCTGCTTCTCATCTGGTGTTGATGGCTGAGGTAAACAGTGGACCGGCAGCCTTCCACAGATAGGGAAAAACTCCAGGGTGGATCCGGATTTATTCCAAACAGTAGTAGAAACACACCGGCCGCTGCCATTATGGGGTACAGTCTAAATTTAATGTTTTTGATGTCTCTTGGCTGACTAAAGAATGTTTGTCCTATAGCAGCCATCGTAGCTACGATTGTGCACTTGACTTGGAAAGGGTAAGAAAACAGAACTCAGTTGACTGCAGTCTGCAATCTACTGACATCTAGTGGTGAAAATTTTACACACTAGCTTTAACAAAGGTCACCAGCGACCTGTTTAGGGGTTGTGTCACATTTTGTTTTAGCCACATGCTAAATAAGCAAACAAGCATCTTGTCCACCCATTTAACAGTTAAGAAAGCGTTTTTCTTTTTTCTGTTCAGCTAGTTAGAAAGAAGGAGCAAAGAAAACCATGAGTACCATTTGTAACTACTAGCATACAGTACATACAGATTCACTGCGCACCTTCTAATGTGATCAGAAGTACAAATACACAGAGGTAATGTTCTGCTCTCACTATGAGAGCATGGAAATGTTTGAGAGGGTTTGTGAACCACAGGGCCACCTTCTGGCATTAAAAAAGTGCAGTCAGTTGTAGTCAGATATGGCAAAGCACTAGCTTGTTCTGCTGTGGATTATTCTTTTACGTTGTTGCCTTGGAAACTATCTGTCCGTGAGTATTTTGAGTAATCGTATTTTAAACATTATTAGAGTGACATTTTACGTTGGTAAGATTTAATTCAAGGCAAATAACTGATATTTAGGTGTGGAGTGACTCTGTATTTCCTTGTGTATTCAGGTCAAAGTATTTGAGCTTTACACCAAGTGGAGACACAAAAATAATACTGATGTTCACAATATGTTTATGCTTTTTTTCAGTTTTACAATAACAGGATAATTTCTTATGAGAAGCTTCAATAAAGCAAGAAATGTTACGCCTTGTTTTTATTGGGAAAGTTCGTAGTGTAAGCTATCTGTCTAGCTTTGAAGATAAACGCTCATTGCATGAACAGAATAGGTAGGAATAAGCAGACCACTGTATTGGACCAGTCAGACCTGTTCAGAAAGTACAGCACAAACACACACACACATACATATATATGCACAGTGTAGTTGCTTGTAAAAATAAAATATCACACACTCAAATATATAACCTGCTCTAACTCATGTAGATTGGTCAGTAAGCTGTTTGTGTTTTTATTCTTTTCCATATAGTCTTCATTTCACTGTAGTTCTAGTTTTCTTTGCCTCACAGGTTTTCTGCTGGTGAGATTGTCTTGATACTCTGACAGAAGAAATGAATCCATGGCACAAGCTGTCAGAGATTTTCATTTATTTGCATTTCTTTCTTATTGGCACAAAGAGCCAGCATGCCACCATGTGCATATATTAGTCTTGTGTTATGATGTTGAATTGTTGTTTGTAATATTGTGTACTTGAATGATTATAACAGTATTTGCAGCATTTAGAACCAGACTTTACCACCAAGGCTGAATGTGGGTGGCAGTGCCATAGCTCTCCTAATCAGCTTTTAGAGTGCATATATGGCCCAGTTAAAATCTGGTAAATGGTAATTTGTGCCAGCAAATACCATGTGGCTCAAAAAGCACTTTCCCCCGACACCATCATTAAAGAAGAGATGGAGGACACCTCCATCTCGTAGACAAGATGTATCAGGAAAGCAATTGCATTATCCACTGGTTTGATTTGGAGCCGATTTGAAATCTAGAGAATGTTTTTATGTTCAAGGATATTTTTTTTCCAGTTTGAGCTAGGCACTTCCAAATATGTGAAGCAGGATGAAGCAGCATTGAGCATCATTTGCATATTGGTACAGTATGAAAAGGCAACAACTGAGGGCATAAGGGTGTCTTCTTAGTGGCATTATAGTGAGATCTGTGTCAAGTGGAGTAAAGAGGGTTAACGTTAGAGTGGGTAATGTTATATACCATACTCCATGAACATGAATTCCATGAACAGTACTATTTAGCAGGTGAAAACAGTTAAGTCTGAGAAAAAAACTCAGACCTGATGAAATCATCACGTTTGGACTTGGAGTCTATAAATTTCTAACATAGTGAGTTCCAGAAAAATGCTACTGAGTGGCTTTTTGGAAAATGCAGGTTCCCGAAGTCATGATGCATGGGTTGTTGTTGGACAGACTTATCATTTTTAAATGTATTTTGCATTTTATGAAATCAATGGGGAATGTAAAGTAATGGCTGCTTGATGAAATAAAGGTGTTTTAAAAAAGAAAATTCCATATGCTTCATATTGTGCATTTCCACTGCACTTTTCCACTGAATTTGTCATTACTTCAGATCCCTAATGCAGAGCACCAGCCATACAACTCTACTCTGCTGTGTCATTTTAGTGGCTAACATGACAGAGCATTAGCTGGCTGTGATTTCAAACTAATCCTTCACGTCTTTTTGCTGCTTTACAGCTAAATGATGATGCATCAGGCTGAGGTTTAGCATTTTTTAATCTTTCTTTTGTATGTGTGTGTATGTGTACTCTGTCTGAGACTGGTGTGTATAAGCATAATGCATTCTAATCATGAAGCATATGTAGCCTAGTGTGTTGACTTATCATATAGGAAAATCAATACCAGTACTTAGACTATGTTTATTATATGGATTTGATATAGTGGGGGAAATAATTCTTTGATCCCTTGTTGAATTTGTAAGTTTGCTCACCTACAAAGAAATGAACAGCCTCTAATTCCTATGGTAGTTTGATTTTAATGGAGAGAAACAGAATATCAACCAAAAAATCTAGAAAAAACACATTAAATAAAAGTTATACATTGATTTGGCTGTCATTGAGTATTTGATTCCCAAGCGAAACATGACTTAGTACTTGGTGGAGAAACCCTTGTCAGCAAGCACAGCAGTAAGACATTTCTTGTAGTTGGTCATCAGGTTTGCACACATCTCAGGAGGGACTTTGGCCCACTCCTCTTTACAGAAACTCTAAATCCTTTAGGTTTCTTGGCTGCCACTTGGCAACTTGAAGCTTCAGCTCCCTCCACAGATTTTCTCTAAGATTGAGATCTGGAGACTGGCTAGCCTACTCCATGACCTTAATGTGCTTCTTCTTTAGCCACTCCTTTTTTGCCTTGGCGATATATTTTGGGTCGTTGTCATGCTCAATTTTGGTTTCTTCTGACCACAGCACTTTCTCCTAAGCCTTCTCTAAATCATTTAGATGTTCACTGGCAAACTTAAGATGGGCCTGTACAAGTGCCTTCTTGAGCAGGGTATCTTGCGTGCACTGCAAGATTTCAGTCAATTACAGCGTAGTGTGTTACCAATGGTGTTCTTGGTGACTGTGGTCCCAACTACCTTCAGATCATTAACAAGCTCCTCCTGTGTAGTTTTGGGCTGATCCACCACCTTTCTCATGATCATCTTCTCCCCATGAGGCAAGATCTTCCACGGAGCTCCAGACCAAGGGTGAGTGATGGTCATTTTATATTTCTTCCATTTCTGAATAATCACACCAGTAGCTGTCACCTTCTCACCAAACTCCTTGCTGATGGCCTTGAAGCCCATTCCAGCCTTTTGCAGGTCTACAATCTTGTCCCTGATGTTCTTTGACAGCTCTTTGGTCTTGCCCATGGTGGAGGAGAGGTTGGAATGGAAGAAATTGATTCTGTGGACAGGTGTGCTTTATACACATAATGAGTTGAGATCAGGAGTATCTGTAATTGATTGATTGATTATTTGATTGTAATATGTGTGCCACATGGGCACGCAGCCAATCTGTGGGAGCAAGAATTCTGGATGGGTTGTAGGGGATCCTTACTTCACTTAATGACATGCAAATCAATTCATAACTTTTATGTAATGTGTTTTTTCTGGATTTTTGTTTGATATTTTCTCTCAATTAAAATGAAACTACAATAAAAATTATAGACTGTTTATTTCTTTGGAAGTGAGCAAACTTACAAATTCAGCAGGGGATAAAATATTTTTCCCCCCATTGCATTATACTTCAATTTTGAAAATTCATCCATCCATTCTCTTCCGCTTATCCAATTCAGGGTCGCGGGGGGGTGCTGGAGCCTATCCCAGCTGCCATACGGCAAGAGGCAGGGTACACCCTGGACAGATCGCCAGTCTATCACAGGGCTTTGGAAAATTCAGTTTTTATTATTATACTGAATGAGTTCAAGCATATACAGATTTACTATGCCATTGCAGCATCAATATAAGACAGCTTGCTGACTACTCAAACTCTTAATATTCACCAGGTTGTCAGTGACCTGTTTAGGGACAGGTTCATCTACTCTTTTTTTTTTTTTTTAATATAATTTTAATCTATTTGGCATACCCAAATGGAAACCTTAAAACAGAAGACCCATTGCCAATATAAGACACGTGATTTAAAAGGTAAAATCTTCTAAACTATAATTTTTTTACCATGTGGCTAAAATACAGTCCACCCTTAAATGGTTAACTGGTCATCTGGTGGATGTTAAGAGGTTAAAGTCTTAAGTCTTGATTAAATAATAAGTGTAAAACTTCTGCACAGAGAAGATACTTTTTTTTTTTTCTATTATGACTTTGGTCAGGATAAGAGATTGGCTGCAGTCCAATTTAATTATGTCTTTACTGTAAAACTTTTATTTCAAGCAGCAAAATTAACGTCAACCTCTTCTAACTTCCCTGGCTTTTTAACCTGGCTTTAACCCTGCTCTGTACAGATATAATAGCTGATCTTTTGCAGGTGTTTTTTCCCCCACTGTGACAGTGAAATGCTCCTTCTAACCCAGTCCACTGGAGTCTGCCTGTCCACCCATCCTCCCAGCAGCTTTATGTAGATCAATATTTGAGTAGCTGCAGCAGAGGTGTGTTTGTGCAGCTCCCTATCTCTGTGGGGCAGCCCGTTATAGTGTCAAGTTTGGGGGATGGGAGTTGAGGGCGTGTGTAAGCCCGGGATGACCTGACAGCTTAGATATTTAATAACTGTCTTAACCTGGCCTTCCAGCGGATGTGCTGCAGAGTTATGAATATGGCTGCACTTTCAACCTTGCACCCCAGCGGGGTTTGAAAGGAAAAAACATGAAAAAACAGAGAGGATTTGGCTTTTACACTCTTCACCTCTATCAGACTGCTGGTAATAGTCAGTCTTTCCACTGGTCAAATGTAATCTCAACCACACATACCTGAGGGCAAGCTTGCTCAGAGTCCTGAAAGGGTTAGTCAAGGGATTTAGCTTTTTTTTTTTTTTAGATATAGTGTTGTAATTTACTTTTTTGGGAACACAGCTTTTCCTCAACCTCAAGAATGTCTGCCTTTAAATACTTTCAGGTGTTTAGGTCTTTAAAGTCACAGTAGGACCATCCATCATCCATGGTTTGGGTTTGCTCACAGGCTACTCCAACATGAGGCTGTACCTACATTACATTCTTATCCATTAAAAGAGTATGTAGACATAATATCAGGAAGATTTGTTATTCAGTATTTATTGTTTGTTTTACAAGAGACCAAGTAAAGTTAACCATAATCTGTGCAGATGACAGATGTAGCCACTGTGATGTCATCCATTGGATTGTGGATTGGGAAATAATGTAGCCTTGATTTTGGCATTTAGGCGCATGCACACACACACGCAAACACACACACACACACACACACACACACACACACACAGAAAACACTGTACTCTCAAATTAGCTAAGCAGTAAGAAGCTCTCAGAGAACTCTAGTTTTTTGTCACCTTAGTATCATCTGTATTTCAGCACCAGAGGTTTTTGCTTGAACTCACAGTACTATTCAACAGCCAGCAGTTGGCTCAGACATTAGAGACCCAGACACAACTGACAGGGACTCAAGCAATACCAATCAGTTCATTACATTTATGTGACTTTACTCAATAAGCTACATACAGCATTTTGCTATGAATGAAATACTACTCACCATAACCTAAATATACAGGAAAAATGAAGACATTCTTTGTTTTAAGTCTTACCATCCAACAGGGAACCACTTTGAGGTAGGGTTGTGAATAGGTTGCATTTTAGCCACATTCTAAACATATAGTAACCCTTCCAAGCAATTTTCTTATGTGTATGTGGGTAAACTGAATAGGTCAAAATCCCATATGAAGAGGTAGATGTGGATCTAACCCTAACCCTAAACCCTGTTTAGTGGTCAGTCAGTCTTGACTCATTTTTTCATATGCTTATTAAGACATGATGTACGGCTTTGGCTGGAGTTCTCAACATACTGCAGTGATGTGTTCCTTGCTTGAATTGATCTTTGCCCAAAGAACTATTCAGTTGTCATCCTATAGCTCTAAAGTCTTTCAGTAGCACTACTCATTAGTAGCACACCTTTAAGCTAAGCTTTTCAAAACTCATGCAGCATAATACATCCCCAAGGCCTCCAGGACATGGATATCATTATGCTTTAGAAAAGCTGAATAACTGTTTGGAATCACTGTCATGATTTTAATTGGAGACTGAGTTTATGGTTCTTTTGTGGCAAACATTTCAAACCATCCAACTTTCTTTTTTTTTCTTTTTTTTTAACTACCCTATTTCTTAGATGGTATCATCCCAGACACTTTCTTGGCTTCAGTTTCATCCATTTTTGGTGTCCTTGCCTTTCCATATGATGGCACTTTTCTGTATCTATAGGCCCATTTTACAGGACGACACATCTTAGAAAGATACACAATTGTGTAAGTTATAAAATTAATTATGGTCATGCTCTATTTAATTTTTCAAAGCCATTTCAGTCACCCAGATAAACAGTACTAGGGTCCTAGCTGCTCTAAATAGAACTGTCCCGTAAAAAATGCACAGCAGGCACAAGGCTTTTCCTGCGCCAGAAAAGACCTTCGGTGGTGACTACACAGCAGTAAGCACAGTCAGTCCACAGTGAGACTGTGTTGTATTATTTGACAGAAACCTGTACACTTCCCTGTTATTTGACTACTGCTAAATAGATTACACACAAATCCTACGTGATAAACACAATGAGCTGCTGTTCATATTTGGCAAAGGTATTTAAAAAATAAAGATAAAGATAAAACAAGTGCACCACTACCAGTATTATAGATGAGTTGCATTTGTATTTAAAATTTTAAAGATGAGCTTTAGAATCCTCATCAACCAGAAAATTTGGCATCTAAACAGACAAGACTGTTTAGTAGTGCTTTCAATATCAAATGTACACACACACACACACACACATATTTTATATATTATATATGTTTAGGCAGACTGAACAGTCTGTGCGATATTTTGGCTTGACATTAAATCACATTGTGAGGACATGTGACTTGCATTAACTTGTTCAAAATGGGTATAATATGAGACTTTTAAATGACATTTCATGAAGTTATATGTTTATCTTCACTTTTTGAACCTGTAGACAACTTAAATGGCTACTTTGGAGATATTTTTTTTCTTTTGGATTCTTTTTCCAAATTGAAAGGGTGTCCTATACTGATTGTGAATCATCTTGAGACAAATTTATTATATTACCAATATAAATAAAACTAAATTGATTTTCTCCATACTTGACTTGCAGATACAATGTTTAAAGTATGAATTGCTAGGCATTGCTTCAAAATATCAGCTCTGGTTACCTTACGTGTGATATTATAGTAATACAGTATTGGCATGTTTCACTTAATGTCTTAGTCTTTAGTAAATATACTCTTTTTGTTTTTTTCAGACACTCCACTCAGCAGCAAACCAACAAAGTCATCACTAGCACAAGCCAACTCATCAAACAGCTCTCTGATATAATCAGTGGCTCTTCACGGGTATTTTATGCTCCCTTTCCTCCCTCATTAAATGTTATTTTGGAGAATAAACAGTAGATTAAACAACATTTGAGGTAATTAAATCTAATTTTGTTTTGTTGCACAGCAAGACCGTCTGCGACTGACCAGACTAAAGACTGAACTCTCTGAATCTGTGCAGCGCTATGGGGATCTGCAGAAGGTATCTGCATGGAGAATGCACTCATTTGACATCTGAAATTGATGCAGTGGTCATTTAATTTTTACTGAAAAGAGAACTACAGAGAGCTGTTCCGCAGACAGAAAATCACACGTGCTACTTGTTGCAAGAGTCCTTGACCATGTCTCTTCATATGCTCCTCTTTCAGAAAATTGCAGAACGCTCAAGGGCCCTGCTCCCTCCAGCACAGAAAGACAAGAAGAAGGTGAGCTGATATGGAGGGTGAAAAATCCTCCGTTTGTTTCACTGTCATTCATAAAAGACCAGGATGATGAGATGGCATTTCTCTGCTCAACTGCATTCTCACAAGGGCTCCTTTGAAGCTCTGTCTGGTCTCTTCCACTCTGTTATATTACAGTGGACTCCATTCATCACATCCCACTCTTGTGTGAAAAATTTCTTTCATCTGATTCTAATTTGGTCGCCGGCAACAGTTTATTTTCACCATGTGGCCCAGTGAGAGCCAGGAGATTGGAACTTGAGTTAAAGAAATCAAAGTCACTCCTCATCGCATGCATGTGAATAATTCCTTATTCCTGATTAGTGAAACGAGATGATATGAAATAAAATGTATTTATTATTATCTGTATATGAGATGACTGTGGGAGCACAAGTAATGAAACAGTAAATTTATCAAGGTGAATGTATGGAAGTGCTTCCAGGTTTGGTTATCTACATGCTATAGACACACTAGTAACAAGCATAAAATCTGAATATTTGAGTGAAACTGCAGTGTTATCAGAAGTTTTAAAGGGGAACTGTTATGATCAGTTTAGATGCTCGATGCTCAGACTGAGTTAACAAATTCTTCCAAACAGCAACTCTTTATTCACCCTTTAAATCCAGAGAATCAACCATACCACACTCCATACCACGCTCATGACACTAGGGCAAAGTGAGTGGCTCCACTGTGATTTGCAGCAATTTTAACTTTCAGATATGTGGTCATTTTTTTCCCTAATTATGCCAATTTTAGAAATCCTTGCTAATGACTTCTCAAATGTGAAGGCAAGGCTAGTGAATTCTCCTTTAAACTGTCCTTTAAATTTTTCAGACAAGAAAAACTACTTAACCATGTTAAACAGCATATCATTTTACACTGCAAAACAATTCTCATCTGAAACTTATTTATTCATGTTAAGTACCTAGTTGTCATGTGAGCATTTATTAATAAAATAGTTTTCGGATTCTATAAAAGTGGTTGCTTCAGATTTTCCTCCTACTTTTATTGGTAACAAATTATGTATTGTGCTGTCTTTCTCTCCTTTTAACTATTTATTCATTTAATTTGGACCATTCCTGACCTGTTACTAGACCCACTAGTAACTTGGTTTTGCAATTCTGGCTTAACTCACAGCTTGTGAACCGACCTGAGGGGAATACTACGAAGGCAGTTCAACACAGCCAGGCTTTCTTTGCATTAGCTGGCTTAACAAAACCTAAAACCCCAGTTGGAGATAACAAGTATCACGACAGCGATTATCAATTTTCCCTGTCAAGCCGAGCTTTTCAGGCGCTGTGCGTACTAACATAAGGAGGAGTGGTTCACATGTCATGTGACTCTTCCTCTGCACAAAAAGATACCTATAAGTGCTGCCTACTCCAGAGACATTATCTGATGATGATAAAATAGTGATAATAATCTATAATCTATGAAGACCCCCCAGACCCTGAATTGGATAAACTGAAGAAGATGGATGGATGATCATTGTAGCAAATAAAGACAAAAATTTAATGCTGCAGAAAATCATTAATTTGGGGGTTTGGTGCACAGAGAAGTAAAATAAATATTTTAATTCCAGTTAATTATTTTAAGACTGAGTTATTTCTAAGGTGACAGCCACACATTAGAGCTCTGACACTTTGAACTGGATGCATTTAAACATGGTTACGGTGGTTATGGTCATAATGGTTACCATCCCATAGGCTAATAAAGGAGACGTGGAAATCACCTCAATTTGTCACAGATCAAAGGGAAATACATCTTCTTGATTGAATAGGTATTCTTGGTGTGTGTTCTGTATTCTAGTAGCTGCAGCAGTGTAAAACAGGTTTAGAACCAAATATAAAAACATTTTTACCTTTTCTGCATCACCAACTGAATACATGCACATTACAATGACAATGCAATACAATTTACACTGCTGTAACTTTACAGCTGGATTTCTTTTGTGACATTAGTAAGTTAACTTACACATATAAAACACATTCCCCCAGCAGAGAATCTGTAATGCATTTAAAACATGTAAATAAAAGAATCAGTGAAAACATGGCACTTCAAGCCAATTTTATATTGAAACTCTGAATACAACCTGCTCCCAACTAGGTTATATGTTCAGCACAAGTTACCACAGTGATTTAGCCAGGTAGAGAGAGAGACTTTCTAACCCAATATACTGCCCTCATAGTACACGCCTTGTACTGCAAGAGAGATCAATTCAATTTTCAATTCAATTCAATTTTATTTATATAGCGCCAAATCACAACAACAGTCACCTCAAGGCGCTTTATATTGTAAAGTAAAGACCCTACAAGATCAGCATGGTTGGATCAGCATTCAAAATAAAGAGACTTTTTTTTTTCTTTCATAAAGCTATCTTTGATAATAAATCCACATCCAACTCAAATCCACTGCTTGGCTGTACATCATATCCAACAGTACTGAGACAGACTTATAATTCCCCATTTTTTGGGCGCTTAGCTAAGTTAGCCAGCTGATACTGATACCTTTAAATATAGAGAGGGGGATAAAGCAATAAATCCTAAAATCTGGAAATGTCATAGTTCTAGGGTTTTGTTTTGTTTTTGGTTCTGAAGTTACAGTTAATATATTTGAGTTTCTGTTTAGGTTTTACTGGTATTCTAGTGTTGGTCCTGTGATAGATTGGCGACCTATTCAGGCTGTACACCACCCTATGTTAGCTGGGATAGGCTCCAGCTCCCCCACTGTGTGTGTGTGTGTGTGTGTGTATGGATGGGTGGTGTTCTATTTTCACCTTTGGACTTTATTTAAACTGGATTTATTTTAGCATTAAAGCTTAGCATTAAACTCATTCAGCTTGCAGCCTCCTTTATTTGAGTACTGTGACAGGAAAGGAGTTTTTTTTACATCCGACTCCCTTTTCTCGAAGTGTTTTCTGATTGAGTTTTTCTTTTCAGGCATCTAACCAAATCTGTCCACTAACACAAGCTGTAGACACTTTTATGTTTTGTTCTACAACATAAAATACATATGTAAATATCCTGCTCTTGTTTTATACTAAGTGGATAAATGAAGCTTAGTTGTGGTGACATTAAAGATGAGACCATGGTGTAGTTTACAATATAGCCTAGCATTAGCATTTTGCTTCTTGTAATTTCATTTACACTTCAAAGTTTGGAAAATTAGTGTCAGTTCGTAGAGATTATCTTGCTGAAAGAACTGAGTTAATATTATAAACAGGTGTTTCCATATAGCTTATTTTGTGAAACAATGCAAAAGTCTGTAGAAAAACATCCACTGCTAACACACTGTTAGGGGAACCACAGCAACACACTAAATTGACCTACAAGGAAAAGGTCATCTCTGTTTTTATTTTCTCTAAATGTTGCAAAGACAGGACATACTGTTAATGTGTTTATACTTTTACTCTTACTTGTATTTTTGTACTTATCCCATTGTACCACCCCCCCAGTATACTAATGTCGACATTAGTTAACTGTATTGGTGCCAAATGCATGGCTAATTGGGGAAACTACAAAAAATAAGCTGACATGCAGGTACGTCATGTATAGCTAAGGAGGAACTTGGGGGCAAAAAAGCAGCTCTCTTTCTCACTCAATACCCACCAGGGAGTTTGAAGGTCTCAAACGTGCTTTTCTGTTAAGCTGAAAGGAGAATCACTCGCAGCTTGAACTGGTTGGACAGTGTTCTGCAAAGAACTATTGTTCCTAAAGAGAGCCTCTAAAAAGCCATCTTTTTTTTCTTTTTTTCCAAACAGAGAGATGAATCACGTGTATTAATGTTTTATGCCTCCCTGAAGGCATATAACTAAGGTCTATTATACTGCAAGCTTTAGAGGTAAAGGCCTTTGGAGGTGGCAAACTGTATAATACATTATACAACTCCAACTACATTCAGTGCATAGCAGGAAGCTCTCTAATCAGTGCATATATTGTGGAAGAACAAACTGGTCAAACAACATTTTATGTAACTACCAACAATATTCTGACTTCTCTTCTGTACATGAAGTAGAAGTTAGTAGACAGGAAGTGATGAGAGGCGCCCTGACGTTTGGAATGTCATCCATATGCATGTAGAAAAGCACTTTTCAAACCAATGCTAATGTTATTGACTGTTTCCCACACACATCTTCAAATGAACATCATCATAGACGACCGGAATCAACAGCAGGAAGCTTTGTGAACTTTTCTAGCAGTGTGTGAACTTGTGCAATAATGTGTCAGAATGATTGTCTTAAGAGTCCTTTTCCATCTGTGTAATGTACTAATATATTCTGGAGTGTTATGTATGTATGTGGAGGAGTGAACACCCAGAGTGTGCTAAGGAGTGGTGAGTCACAACATGGCCAGTAGACAGAGTGCTGTGACTAAGCCTGAGTTGGTCTCTGTGCTCTGACCCACACTGGTCCCTCTACCATGAATTAGCTGTGCACTCAACCACACAAAGGTGAAACATATTAGCAATGCAAAAATATCAGCAGGCCTCTCTTTATGCCTCTTTTCTTCCCTTATGCTTTTGCTTGCACATCAGACAAAAGTGTGTGCATATACTGTGTATAGCCTCAATCTCAGTCACATTCATCTCCACTAACACATAATATATACTGATAATGGCTACACCAAATTTTCATAATAGAAATGTCAATGACTTTATTACCAAAAGGACTCCATGGTTTTAACCAGAGGCTCAAACTGAGAAAAACATTGAAATGGCTACAGTTGCCTCTGGGGGGGGGGGGGGGGGGAGGGTTAGGGAAAA
>VUQS01021186.1:0-14978 GCA_015108495.1 Heterochromis multidens | reverse complement strand
GTGCTGAATTGGCCTGCCTGTAGTCCAGATCTTTCACCTATAGAGAACATTTGGTGCATCATTAAACGGAAAATATGTCAAAGATGACCATGAACTCTTCAGTAGCTGGAAACCTATATCAGGTAAGAATGGGACCAAATTCCAACACCAAAACTCCAGAAACTCATAACCTCGATGCCCAGACGTCTTCAGACTGTTTTGAAAAGAAGAGGAGATGCTACACCATGGTAAACATGCCCCTGTCCCAACTATTTTGAGACTTGTAGTAAGCATCAAATTTGAAATGAGCTCATTTTGTGCATAAAATTGTAAAATTTCTCAGTTTAAACATTTGTCATGTTATCTATGTTCAGTTGTGAATAAAATATTGGCTCATGTGATTTGGAAGTCCTTTGGTTTTCATTTTGTTCAACTTTAAAGAACATCCCAACTTTTCCGGAATTCGGGTTGTAAATGGAAAATGAATGCATGCAATGTACTGATTCAGTCATTTAACAGTTCATATTAAGATATGCATTGGAGTATATTGGAGCAATAATGTATAGTTGCCATAACATCACAAAACACATCTGGACCATTTGTGAACCACTGCTTTAGAGGTCTGAAAGTGCAGAAAAATAAAAAACCTGTGCAACGTTTTCTACGGAGTTTGCACAAAATTGTTCCTGTCTACAGTAAAACCAAGAGAAGAAAATGAACAATGATGGATTTTCACACAAAAAGAGAAAACAAACAAAAAGCCCTCAATAGCCACATTTAAAGAACAGGAAGTCTGTCTGCAGCCTTGAGAAATTTCATAAATGAGAAACAATTTTAGAGCAGAGCCGACCTGAACAATTAGCAAATGGAAGACCCACAACGACCATGTGGGAATCAGACAAGTAAATTATCAAAAGTCGATATATTTATTTTGCACATTGCTAATAATAACGGGCAGAAACAGATTAATTTCCCAATTCATTATATACACTGAGCTAAAAAGAATGCAAAACAGCCCTGTGAAAAAGCTGCAAAAATTCCTTCTTCTTTAAGGTCATAATATTTATTCTTCACTCATAATGATTTCCAAGAGATGCTGAAATAACTTTATGTTCAATTTGAATAATGTTTTGCTGCGAGATTGTTGCATAGCACATAACTATTTTCCACAGGTTGAATCTAAAAAAATAGCAACCCTGGAAAAACCACTTTCTCCAACTGTGCCTTTACTGTATGTAAAGATGTGGATTAATACCATCACTATTAAGTAGGTGGTACAGGTTAGTCAATGCTAATCAGAGTACTGCCATGGCTAAAGCAGTACACAAACATGGTGTTGGTTGAGGGATATGCTCTGCTGAGTGCATTGCACTGAAGAAAATTAAAGGAAATCACAGAGCATGCAATATGTGACCTTTGAATTCCTGTCTGAAGAGTTCAGCATTACGGTTTTGGATGAAGGAAACTCAAACAAAGGGGGTCAGCCTTCTCACTGTGCTACCCTTGCTGCCAATGCTTAGACTGCAGCTCATGCTTGTGCTGCATAAAAAATTTCCAGGTGATTCTGCAAAACAACGATACATGAACTTCATCTTCTGCCAAGTGCTATGCAGTATGTTTACGTGACTACAAACCACCTTCAATAAATGCACATGCCTAATATTGCTGCAATTTTGCTTACTCAAACCATGACATAATTGTGCTTGGTAATACAATAGCCGTTGCAGGTGAGTATGAAAGTGTGCAGGTGTGAAAGTGTGTTTAGGTCTGCATGGGATCTGACGAAAAAAGATGAACAAAGGCCGAAAGAAAACTGATGGGTGAGGGTGCTGCACAGCTTGGGGGCTTTCCACACGCCACTCAGCAAGGTCATGTGCGCTGGCACTGTGGTTGTAGGTTGCACACACACAAAACAGAGGCCAACAAAGAGCTTATAACACAGGGGAAAAAACATATTTAAAATGCATGAACAAATAAATTGTAGCCATGTCATGAGCTACACATATGCAGTTTTCTTTGACGCAAGCAGAGACACACAAACGCAGCATGAGAAGCTCATGTGCAGAAGACAGAACTAGAAAGACACAGCAAGAGATCTGACAAACATCTTGACCACATGACTCTAACCACTCTACTTCCTTTAGATGTTTCTCTAGATTTTTGTCACACTGAAATACACACAGGCAAATACACATGCATTTTCAATACTGTGAGAGAGAACTTTTCCACTCTGCATGAGAAATATGTTGGTCTCCTTTAGACTTAATACAAACAAAAATGATAAATGATGTGAAAAGCTGCCTGCTGCCATGAACTTTTTCTTGTTTTCACCATATCTTTGCTCAACTGCGTCTGCTTTAGTTTTCTTTTCAGTATTAACAAGCAACTTCTGAGCCTCATTTTGAAAAGGATAATAAAAAGTATTTAAAATGGCATCAATTCCTTCACTATTAAACCTTTCCAGCTACAGAGGCAGCAGGTTATGGAAGGTAGCCCGGGTTTTTTCTTTGCAGGTACTTAGCTGCTCCTGGGGTTAACTTTTATTTAACCAGGAAATATAACTTGTGAGATTAAGAATCCCCAGACAAGCAGCATATTTTATGACAGGAGAAACCAGAGTTCCCGGAGAAAGCTGTCGCAAGCTAATCCTGTTTTACTTCCAATACATTTTCCAGTAAGTTCCTGACCTGCCATGAGATCTTTTACAACTTCTACTTGCCTACATCCTCCTCAAAGGAGTCAGATATCCGAATCCAGTGCCAGTGCTGCTTAACTGACTTCTTTTCTAATCGCAGATATTCAATCTGGGCTTTTTAAAAAAATGCTGCAATACAATGTGGAGGAATTACTGCTATGCATTAGTAAAATACTTCAAATACACATGTCTGTTAGACTCAAGCTGAACTTTCTAGATTGCACCTTAATGTCTTCACAGTAACCAAAGACCAAAGATAATATAAAGATAAGAAATAGTGAAAAACAATTCTGTTGAAATCTACAGCAAATTAGGTGATTATTATTTGACAGTCAAAAACACAAATATGGTCAGTTTTCTGGTTTTTGGAGGCAAATTTCTTAATTGTTCCTAGCCATTTTTCTGGGTTTCCATTCACCCTTTCCTATGGACACTGTTGATTAAAAAAAAAAGTTATGGAAACATTGAAACATAACAGCTTAGATGTTCTTTGAAGGCACTGAATAAATGAAAACTAGCTGCAGATGGAAACATCCAATCTGTGTGAATGAGGCCATTACAATGCTCCTCAGATCAATGTGTGAAACAAACACTAATGCAATAGTTTGGTGAAGGAGTTCATATTGTTTGGCATGGCTTGTGGGTTTAACTATTTCCCTGTTAATTATATCATCTTGTTGTAATTTAATGACACAGCTTGAGAATTAGTGCAGCCAGCTGTTTAACAAACCAACTCCTCATAACAGAGGATGGAAACATTAATCTGCCTTCTCTTTAGGAGATTTTCTTAAGATGTTATTAAAAGTGCTACACTTGGATGAAAACATAGCCAGTGCTCCTCCCATATAACTAACTAAAGATGAATGGCAAATTAAAGGAAAAACTCACAAAGTAAGGCGTTGGGCCAGTGATTCTCCAAGTCTAAACTCTGATGGAGAGATGAAACATCATAAGATGTTCCCTTTTTTGGTGGTTTGGTGATGGAGGTAGAAAGCACTGCTTCAATATTTCAGAACAACTTGGTATTGATTTACCCTTCCTTAAACTATGCCAGCATCTCCTCACAAGGGTTCAGGTTTCCCTTTAATTTGCCATCCGTCTGTACTAGAAACGGGCATTTCAAGCAAAAATACTATATGATTTTCAGTAGTCAGGAACTATTTGACTATTCTTCCTCAAATGGCACTAAAATGACGTGAAACATGCTAGCTCTGCTTGCAGCAGTTTACACTGGACCTCATTTTCGTTAATTATTTAGATCCACACAGTGCTCTTTGAGCTGTCGTCATCTCTGGCTTTGCCTGTTTCTTCTGTTTGTACTAATCTCCCAGCACCACACACGCTTTACACACTTTATCCTCTATTTTTGTTGTTTAATATTGGTCTCCAAACAGCATGTAGGTGCATTACTACCACTTTCTGGCAGAAGAAACACCTTAAATCATCCAAAGCACTGGTAAAAGAAGGAAAATTACTATTTTAAAAAGAAAAATAACTGCATAATCTATCCCATTTTTGTTTTCATAATTTAATGACTAATATATTTGAAAATCATGACCATCCCTGGAAACAAGATCAGCTGTTCTATCCTGCTGAGAAGTGCGTGGGTAGGCAGGTTCATATAAACACATTGACTGAGATGGATCCAGTATATAAAACTTGTGAAATCTTCTGACATAAAGAGTGTTTCCATCACAAATCTGTACACAATTCATATCACAGGACATCAGTGGAGAGAGATAAGAATTACAGGTTCAAAAATGCCTTTGTTTTGTCTGCCCATATCTAGATCAGTTGAGGCAAGTTGAAGAAGAAGAAAATTTGCCAATGATCTATTGCATGTAGTCTAGAACCTCAGAGGTTTTATTCCTTTGAAGCCTTTAGATATATCAACACCAAGTGCTTTTCTTGGAAATTTGTGGGCTTGTACTTGGCAGGATTTTTATGACTCATCATGTATTCCTGACAGGAGTCATTACTGCCAGCTCTTACTAAACACTGGTTTTCTACTCAGTCTTAATCCCTCAAGCCCACTTTCATGCAAGACTGGTCTGTGAAGACTTTTTAATTAAGATGCAAAATCTGAAATTATATATATAAAAAGAGACTCTGGACAGGGGATAGTATGAAATCCAGCAACAGCAAATAGAGCTCTTATGTTTTACCACAAAGCAAAAATGGCCTAATGAGACACTCTGTTGAAGAATTTCTATTTTAATCCGCTTACAGAAAGTAACACGGTCACTAGAAACCTACCCGTGCTCACTTTTCAATTTCTAATCACCAGGGCTGCGTACTTCAGATATTTCATGCTCACTAATTCATGCTCCTGTTGTATAATTTCACACTTTCATAGTGCTGCCACTTCAGCTTCCACTGTGACAACATGCAAAGGCAATTTTGTGACTACTTGTGTCCAAGCACTTCATTGCACTTTCCCATGACTTCGTTTTCAACACTAGTAAACTCAGCCATAACTCAGCACCTCACCTTGCCAGCAAACCTTTACATCCAACTCTTTGAAATCCCACAAGAAACAGATTTCAATCAGCTCCATACAGGACTTCCAGGTGATGTCACATAATAACTGATGCACATAACCTGCAGTAGCTTCCAGCCTCTGTCAGCTGCTTTTAATATGTCTGATGTTAACTCGAGGTGCTTTGTGAATCTTTTTAATTAGGGATAACCAGCAAGACTTCATTTGGTCAGTCAGAGCTGCAGCACAAGTATTTAGACACTGTGGAGGTTGTAGCCTGTTGAATTGTGCAGGGTGCTTTTTTTAGAATTTACTTCTCCCCCTTTGAATATAAATCATTAAGAAAAATAAACACATGACTCAAATTTAGCATTAAAATCAACCGACTCCTCTCTAAAGCAGTTTCAGTAATAACTGAAAGTTACAAACTTAATGAAGTTGGATTTTGTTGGGAGTGTTGGCTGCTGGCTTGGTACATGAACAATGGAAAACTTAGCAGCTACATAAAGCACAAAATGTAGTGTTGTGGGGCGACCGACAGAGACCAATTGAGAAAGGCTGCAAAAAATAGGACATTTAAAGTAAATAAAACCTCAGCAAATCAATCTGCGCCTTCACAATAAGAGTCTTTCTTTTAGGTAATCTCTCTCTTTTGTTTGGGATTTTCCTCTGTTTACTGTTACTGTATTTAAAATCTTTGAGTTTGGCCACAGAATGAATATATTCTTTATTTGCCACAAAGTATTTGACAGTTGAAATGCAGAGATGCTTTTAGTAGCTTCAACAACCTTGTGTCATAATTCTGGCTGGATATCTGACCACCCTTCTTGTCAGAATTGGTAAAGTTCATTTAAATTGGTTGGTTTCTTGCTACAGACCCAGAGTTTAAGCGTTGTCCACAAATTGTCTATCAAAAGTGCCTGGTCAAGATGCAACTTGCTAAGGAACATTTAACCAAATATTAGTAGGGGTGTGTATATACTTTTGACCCTGTGTGGATTAGAGAAAATCCACAAGAATTTCAAACTTGTGCACCCAATTCTTGTTTTTTAAAATTATTAAAGATGTATGCTGTACAATCAAAAAACAACAAGTCACATAAATCATTAAAAGCCCCAAATTACCATGACATTCATGCCCATGATGAGTGTATATAAACTTTGGACCACAACTGTATGGTATTATTCACTTCAGCAACTTGAGAATGTGTGGGTGTTTTCTTTAACACTCTCACCCACACAAAGGCCAGCCATTAGCCATCTACCCAAATGGTCACAAATAGAATGTAATGTAACCTGAAAACTTATCTGATAAAAGTCCTGCTATAATCTCTACATAACCCTCCAATCAAATCCACAGTAGTGCCACAGACAGCTTTTTATTAAAGAAAAAAAAAAAAAAGAATCAAGAACCTCATCCAGCCTAGCAGACCTGTTTTTCCTTCACCTCAGAGTCACTATGGGCTCCCATTACATTTCAAAACAACATTTATTATTCCAACCAACCACATACGCTCAAAGCCAACTGGCTAGCTGTGTAAGGTCTTTGCAGAGGTTTAACTATCCTGATTTTTCTTCAAAACATCCCTCAGATCTATGTGGGCTGGATGAGATCCGATGATGTAAAATTAGAAAAAGTGAGGACGAGTTTGGGCATGTCAGAAGAACCTTTGTCCTCTTCAGACCTCGTTGCCTTTGATGTCACAAACATGAATGTGAACATTTAGTCTAGAGTCTGTTTCATCTGTCTGGTTACAACAAATGGATTTGTTACCTGAGAGTTTGCACCATAATACATGTGGTAAACATGCATTCGGTGAATGCTCAAAAGTGCATTAGCAACTACACACATTACATGACTCAGTTACTTGAAGACATCATTCGCAGGTTTCATGAAACTCAATTCCTGAAAAGTAGAAAAGATACAACTTTGTGGGTGAGATACGAAGACAGTTCTGAGTAAAAAGGAAACCATTTCTAAAGAGAGACAATCTGTGTTCTAAATACTGCTGTCAGAGGAGGGAGACAATTATACTTCTCTTGGATGAAAAGACATAATATATATTACTTTACTAGGGTAATAGTTTGATTACTGATTAATATGCTGTTTAATTTGAGAATCAACTAAATGTTTGGCCAGACAATGGAAAAACATCACAATTTCTCATGATCACAGCTGTGTAATGTCTTACAGGAAGTCTTATTTTGCCCAACCACCACTCCAAAACCCAGAGGTATTCAGTTCACTATCATTAATATATTTAAACAAAAACCTACCAATTAATTTTCTCTTGATCATTTAATCAATCAATTTCTTTACTGATGTGCTTTAGTCTGGTCTGCGTTTTTCTGAGAAAGCTTAAAGATACTCATTTTGTTTCTAAACTAGTATAAACATGTAATTATCCAATGTGCACACTAGAACTATACAAGCTAGCAGAAAAATACTGTAGCTCTAGTAAAAATTTGGCACAGTTCATATTATCCTCACGAAGTGGGACATTATTTATGGAAAAACACATTGATGTTGAGCTTCTGAAATGCCATTTGCAAATGCTTGGAACAGCACAAATAAAACTCAGTTCACTTTGATTGTGCCGGCTTAGCAGCAGAATCCACAGAGGCAGACTTTTAAAAATGCGCATGCCTCAATGTGAGAACACATGCATTTTAACTGATTTGATATGGATCATCTGAGCCTGTAATTATGCATACGTGTGCAACTAGGGAGAATATTCACGAGGGAAAAAAGTTTAATGAATTCTGATATTTTCTGATTTCAGCTTAACCATCAGCCTGTCTTTCTCATGTCTCCTCCTGTTGTGTTTCCTGCATCTCTCTCGCCTGGTTTCATTCTGTTTCTCGGACAGCTGACTGGGGCCCATGTGTTTAGGGCTTTAGTTGTGGTATGCAACGAGCCAAGCCAAATTAACGCTGCATGTTGCCATATGAGAGACTGAATTACAACAAGTAACACAGAACAGATGGACACCAGAGTCTGTTTGAAAACTGTTTTCCACTGATGCTGCAAACTCCTCTCTTGCTGTCAGTAAGAAAGTGCAAGGGAAAAAAGCAGTGAAGGTTCACTGAAAGAAAACAGCATCTAATGCATATACAGAGCATTTGGTTCTGTTAAATCATTGTGGCAAAAATCCATGTTTTTCTAAGAAGACCCATTTCTGAAAATTGTTCCTTATTTTCTTTAAGCTGCAGGCTCATGATGAAGTATTATATGACCCAAGTGGCAAAGAAGCTTTTACACTATACTGCCAACATAATAAAAATATGTGTGAGAATGTACGAACACATGAAGACAGAGAAAGACCGACTCACAGATCAACAATATACACGATGTATGCACATGTACACACAAGTATGAAATGAGACCATGTGGGAAAGATTAGAAGACCTGGAACAAACACATGCGAATGCACAAACACGCACAGCTGAGATGAGATGAGAGGGGTATGATTGAGATGAAGTCTACAGGAGGTCTGAGGAAACATATCAGACTGTAGCAGTCTGTGGGAACCCTCTCTGGAAGACAGAACCACGATTTTCCTGGCAAGACACAAGCCTTGTCTGTAACCTTGACTACTGAACATCAGATGAAAGGAAAAGTAGGGCTCGCTGTTGAAGAAACAGCTCCTGTGGTACAGACAAAGTCAAAGCTGGGAAAAACTAAAAGAATTACATAAAATATGAAGAAAACTTTGCACTAAAATACTTAATTCATCACACTAAATAATATAAATTAACCTGTAACAGAAAATTTGTCAGTTCCAGCATTAAACACAGAGACAAGATGAGAATTTGAGGTTTAAGAATCAGGCAACATTGGAGACTTCTGCTCTTTTCAGCTGACATAACAATTTTCACTTCTGCAATATGGCAAGAGTTGCATTGGGTTGGCTTTGTTATTTTTACACTATAGATGATTTCACAGCTACCTGTACCCTCATAAATAAAAGCTAAGACATGCAGGATAGGTTAACTGATTCTAAATTGGCTGCAGGTCATACATAGTGCAAAAGATGGATGTAGCCACTTTGGTGTCACTCATCGATTTTAGGCTCTGCCTTTTTAAGCCTCACTGTCACTGTAACCTGGCCAGCACCATGTTGTTTCTTTGCAGCCTCAAGTGAACATATTTGTATGAGAGAGTTATTAGTTAATGGCAGCAAGCTTGGTCAACAAGCTGCATCCATAAACTGTACAGGTGCATCGCACAGATGCACATATCAAAACTGAAGCACAAAGTTCTTGGATGGTCTGTATCTTATTAGTAAGACAATTACATTAAAATGCTCCAAAAGGCACCAACAGCCAACAGTTCAGTGACTTTAATTAGCAGACAGCAATCGGCTACAGCTGCCTGTGTTGGCACACCTATGATTCAAAGTAGCCACGCCCCCCACTCCAGTCTTAAGGTGGAGGAGTTACACAGAAAAATTCACCCCTGTAGAGCTGCTCTAAAGGGTGAAAAACCATCCATAGAAACCAAAACTGTTATTTGATCCAGGCTGTTAATACTCTAAAGGTGGACATTTTGCCTTTTGAAGCCCACCTCAAGTGGTCATTTGAGGAACTGCAGATTTCAGCACTTCCAGGCCTGGAGGTTGCCGCTTCCTGTAGGTGCAAGCATGAATGTCTGTGTTAACCGTGGGAGGCACTGACGTCTCATCCAGCGTGTACCCTGAGTCTTACCCACTGTCTACGTGGGTTGGCTCCATCACCCCCACCACGCTAGTTGGACATTTGGTTAAGAAATTCCCTTAGTGCATTTTCACTTCTGGTCTTCTGAAAAGTATAGGACAGTTATTTGGTGCATAATTTATTTTACGCATTACTTTTACTACTGCTTTTACCAAACTGAGCAGCTGAAAGCAGTTAAAGCTGCTTTAAGTTGCTTAAAATTAGAATGCTATCAGAATTAACTGGAACTATTAAGTTAGAGTATGATAGGATATAAGATTTTCACAGTATGATAACCATCTAAAGGAGGAGACTGGATGTTTTGATATACTTTTAACATGAAACCAAGTTAGTAATTTTGACAGGCAGTTGATGAAGAAAGGATAAGCATACACAGATATATTATCTTTCTAACTGCCATTTTTTTAAACACTGAAGATTACAAATGTACATGGTATATTAATCACCAATTTTAATATGATAGTATAATTTAAACCCCGTAAATTGTTGCAATCCTACTGTAAACACGAGCAATTTACGATGAACATCTGACATATTTTTTCTGTAGAATATTCAGACAATATATTATAGTTATATTTAATTTGTAATCATTGAGGAAGCAGATAACCATCACAGGTATGATAGCTGTACAGAGATGTAAAATGCTGTGGTACAAAAACATTCTTTATTGTGCTGCCATCAAATAAACTATTAATTCACAGATCAATTGCTTAAAACTGCACTTCCGTAATCTCACTTATTCCTTGATTATACTCTGTTGCAGACACGGACACGGATGGAGTTCCAACGACCGAGTAGTCATTCTCTGAAGTCCACTACTGGGGCACACACGTAGTTGGTGCAATGTAATATAAATTCTCTCGCACTAACGTCCACACGGACCCTCACGCTCACTGTCTGATGACAAAATTGATGTCAATCAGACCCGAGTGGACCCTAGCGAACAAGCGGTATAATCGAAGCTTTAATCTTCCAACCAGTACCAATAGCAGCTGCATGTTTCATATCTATTTCAGGCCTAAATATGGGCTAACACTTCAGATTATGCAGAACTGAAACTGTCCTCAGTTTTAACTATAGTTATAGGACAAAACAGACATTTTTTAGGACTTTCCTGGAGGGTGACTGCATATTTCAGAGAAGAAACCTTGTTGACTGCTGCCTTCAACGTGTTTTTACATTTAAAGTCTACCTGTTAAAAACAGCAAGTCAAAGATAATGTAATGGATTGCATAAAATCTTACAGGAGACCATCTTATTGGTTTATTGCCTTTTCAGGCTAATACTAAGCAGCCGGTAGCTGTGCTGTGACTGCCACTTTTTCACTCAAACTCATTATCAGTTTCCATGCAGCTTGCTCCTTTGTGCTAAAGGAGTTTACTGATATTACTTCTGTTTCTCACACAAAGATATAAATAAAAATACACACGTACTCTGCACATGGATTATTATGTTCTATGCAGCCAAGATACGTGTGATATGTGCAGGCATGTACGCTCACACACTGACACGTTGCTTACAGATGTGTGAACCCCCAATTTTCATTCAGAATAGGGAACACACAGCAACCCCAACACATTCCAGCTTGGCGTGTTTAAATAACTGTTAAGGGCATGAATGCATGTGCTTTTAATGTGTACATTAAATGTGAGAATGCTAGTCCACAGCTCTTATTCCTTTTAAGGTCATTCTCAGGGCCTTATCTATCTGCCTTCCAAGATTACACACACATACATATCAAGAGAGGGAAAGTACTCAGCGCACCAATGCATTAAAGCAAAATTGCAAACAGCCAGGCAAATCCTGCCAATGCCTTCCCATTCTGAACAAACATGCAAGCACGTGCACAACTCTGGCTCTAAAATCAACTGAATTACCTCACACACATGGTTAGGGCTGTAGCTGGCTAAGGAGTTGAGGGCTGCTAAATATAAAACACTACAGACACACATACACCCTCAGACACACACACATGCATGCAATGTCTTTCTCATGGACCACTATTTGTGTCTGAATGCACACTTGCACACACCCTAACGAGACTAAACTCTGCTCACAGTGACCTTATAGATGGCAGTGCCCAGGACAGAATTCTACCTGCTCTGATTACTGGTTTGGGGATGTTTGGGGACTAAGTGTGCAACTACATGCAGCCTCACAGTTGGCCCCATCTGGAAATGTTGCAGGGTTTAATGCCATGAGGTCTTGTGGGGGGAGCCAAGCATGTAGAGAGAGAGAGAGAGAGAGAGAGAGAGAGAGAGAGAGAGAGAGAGAGAGAGAGAGAGAGAGAGAGAAATACATCCTGCTGTGCTGTGAGGAGCTGTCAGCAAACACTGTCAGGGGAGGGAAATCTGATTTGTCTTGTTTCCAACTTATAAATGCAAGTTAGAGTTAACAAGTATATTATTCAGTAGATGTGTTAATTAAGAAGTAATACACCAGCCAGGTACTACTTTAAACCACTGACAACTTCAGTGAATTAAAACTAATCATCTTGTTACAATGCATCTTCTTACAATGAGTCCTATCATTCATTCTGCCGTTAATCTGCCACGCAACGCCCACGTACACATCACGGCAGGCCACACACACACGCCCACAGCAAAACAATGTGTCTAGCCACTAGGGACATTCGTGGCAACTAGTTGAATAAATGGGAATAAATAACAACAATAATAATAATAATAATAATAATAATAATAATAGCTGACTAGTCATTTGGGCATTTGGGTAAGTTAACCAATTTTAGGTCGATGGGTTTAATGTCGTGGCTGCTTCGTGTAAGGAGAAAAGTTGTGACTGGCTGCAGCAAACCCCAAGTATATATACACAAATGCATTATATATGTGTATATATTATAAAGGAATGTGTGGCACAGACTGATGAAATCTATCTTTACTAATATGACTAGTAACTTCATTTCCACTTCCGTAACAAGGTCAAAGGATAAACCATTTACGTTTACCTTTAAAGGGTATCGGTGTGAAAGAAATGATCTATGAACAGTGATGGCCCTATTGCGAATGGAAAGCATGAGTGTACCTGATGCTCTTAGTCTTCTTTGGAGAAAGCTGTGACTATATGACTAATATCTTTTTTGTGTGTGCTTTCAGTTTGGTTAACACAAAAGCTTTGTGTTTATCATCAAAACGCTCTCTCTAGATGCCACTGAAACATAATCAATCAAGCAAAGGTGAAATGAAAACCACCGGTAAAACAAGACGTTTTCTGAGGCAAAGCTAAATGTCATCACAGCTTTGGTTTTGTTTTGTCATGTGGCAAACTATTCACTAAAAGGAGCTTCTTAGAGGCAGAAAAAATACCATTTATGAAAACAAAAACAAACACAGGCAGAGAATAGAGATAATTTGAAGGGGGGGGGGGGAACCCCTGCGACTAAACAGCTGGAAACAGGAAATGACTTTGTGCCTTTGTGTGTGCTTGTGTGCGTTAATTTAAGAGTATGTGACACTGCTTGGCAAACTTACTTTACCCAGCCCTTTAAAGGCTTATGTGAGTTTCCATCTTATTGACACAAACAGATCTAGTGACCTATCATGCACAGATATGAAACACAAGATGACGAACATGTCAGCTGCAACATGTTTCAGTGTGAGCAGTTCTGAGAAGAGGTTATTTAAAATAACAACACATGCACATCTGCAAAAGTGGCAGAAACAATCCAGTGAAACTCTGCAAAGTTCTCCTGTACTGAGAACAACAGTAACAGAAAATGATCAGAGTGGTTTTTATGAGCATCTGCGTGTTGCAGTCAAACTAAACATCAAGAAGATAAATCGTGAAGTATGTAGATTGGTAGAGATTTTGAATTGATTTGTTCAACATTTCTGAAAGTACATTTATTTGTTTTCTTTCTTTCTTACTCATATGCATAAAGTACTGAGGATTCAGGACATGTTTATAAACAGGCTAAGCATAATAAACTTGTAGTGCATGGCTAGTCTGTTTTTGTACACAATTAACAAAAGCTGCAGACTGGCATAGCTGAATTATATTTATTTAAACCATCCATCCATAGGAGTATATGTGGAGCCAGTCAAAATAATTCCAGCCTGGTGTGCCGAGAAAGAAAGTCAATGATTTGCAAAAAATGTTTTACTCTTCTCCTTTAATTTGCAACATTATGGCATAATTTTATATATTTAGTTTCTTGACAAGGTAAACAGTATTTCTTCTGCCTCTTGTCTTAGATATACCCCACACACTTTGATGGCTTTCATATCCAAAAAAAGACTGAAAGAAAAATATCAAAAATGCAGAATTTTTACTAAATAACACAATTTTCTTTTTCCTCTGTAAATTATAATGCAGGCAGACACAGCTAGTGACACTAGCCTGAAGTTCCTAACCAAATAAACTTGAAGAAAATGAAGATTATTGTCATCAGTACTATTCTTACACTTTAAGCATGTAACTAGAGTTGAGCAACCTGACAAAAAGATCATATTACAATTAGGGCTGCAACCATTTGTCGACATAATCTAGAAAAATCTGTCGACGTGGAATTTTATTGTCGACGCGTCATATTCTAAAACCACGTAAATTTGTTTTTGTAACTGCAATACACTACAGGAAGATATGGGGGCAGTATCGCTTCCATTGTTTGCCAAGACTGCACTCAGTACTAAGAAGAAGAATGTAACGCGATCATCAGAACAATGGCAAAACAGGAGGGTGGAGAAGATGGAAGAAAAACGAGACGGAAACTTTGAGAAGTGTGGGAGCATTTCACAGATAACTAACAGAGTTGAATGCAGACTGTGCAAAGCAGAGCTTTCCTTCCACAGCAGCACTACTGCAATGCACGAGTATTTAAAACGCTGGCACCCTGGAGCTGTGATGTCAACTCTGAATGGGTACGAGTTAAGTTGGTGCTTCACGTTGATACCTTGTTAATCTTAATGTTTGTACAGTATTGTTTATGTTAGTTTAACTGTCGGAAACAAGGTCTCATGGATGGTGACTGCTAAGCGAACATCATTTCAGTTATGTGAGCTAATGAGTGAAATGTGATAGTAAACCAGTGAACAGGAGCAGCTTCACTGTCTCCTAGTTTTTTCTTGCATTAGCGTTCATTCTGAATAGTAAA
>VUQS01021184.1:55355-72423 GCA_015108495.1 Heterochromis multidens | reverse complement strand
ATTGGATTCAAGTCTGGGCTCTGGCTGGGCCACTCAAGGATATTCACAGAGTGGTCCCAAAGCCACTCCTTTGTTATCTTGGCTGTGTGCTTAGGGTCATTGTCCTGTTGGAAGATGAACCTTCACCCCAGTCTGAGGTCCAGAGCACTCTGGAGCAGGTTATCATCAAGTTTGTCTCTGTACATTGGTGCAGTCATCTTTCCTCAACTCTGACTAGTCTCCCAGTTCCTGCTGCCGAAAAACATCCCCACAGCACGATGCTGCCACCACCATGCTTCACTATAGGGATGGTATTGGCCAGGTGATGAGTGGTGCCCGGTTTCCTGCTGACATGACACTTGGAATTCCACGTGCCCCTCTTCTGTGGAACCAGCTCCCAATTTGGATTCGGGAGACAGACACCCTCTCTACTTTTAAGATTAGGCTTAAAACTTTCCTTTTTGATAAAGCTTAAAGTTAGGGCTGGATTAGGTGACCCTGAGCCATACCTTAGTTACACTGCAATAGGCCTAGGTTGCTGGGGGTTTCCCATGATGCACTGAGTGTTTCTCTTTCTCTCACCTCTTTTTACTCACCATGTGTTTATACACAACTCTGCATTTAATCATTGGTAATTATTAATCTCTGGCTCTCTTCAACAGTGTGTTTTTTGTCCTGTCTTCCTCCCCTCAACCCCAACTGGTTGCGGCAGATGGCTGCCCCTCCCTGAGCCTGGTTCTGCCGGAGGTTTCTTCCTGTTAAAAGGGAGTTTTTCCTTCCCACTGTCACCAAGTGCTTGCTCATAGGGGGTCGTCTGATTGTTGGGGTTTTTCTGTATTATTTTAGGGTCTTTACCTTTCAATATAAAGCACCTTGAGGCAACTGTTGTTATGATTTGGTGCTATATAAATAAAATTGAATTGAATTGAAATGAATTGAATTGAACTGAGAGATGCTCTTCTGCATACCTTGGTTGTAACGAGTATTTATTTGAGTTACTGCTGCCCTCCTATGAGCTCAAAGCAGTCTGGCCATTCTCCTCTGACCTCTAGCATCAACAATGCATTTTCACCCAGAAAACTGACGCTCACTGGAAATTTTCTCCTTTTTGGACCATTTTCTGGAAACTCTAGAAATGGTTTTGCAGGAAAATCCCAATAGATCAGAAATTTCTGAAATACTCAGACCTGCCCTTCTGGTACCAACAACCATGCCATGTTCAAAGTCACTTAAATCACTTTTCTTCCCCATTCTGATGGTCGATTTGAACTTCATCAGGTCATTTTGACTATGTCTACATACCTAAAAGCACTGAGTTGAGTTGCTGCCATGTGATTGGCTGATTAGATATTTTCATTAACAAGCAATTGAACTTGTGTACCTAATGAAGAGGTGAGCAAACACAAGCATTCCAATAGATTCAAACAATGTCCATCTAAACTCTGACTGACCACAAGGTAACAGCAGAAATTCTGGAGAAATGTAAACATGCACAGAGGAAACACAGGTCACCAGATAAATTACAGAATTGACAATTATAACTCTTTCAAAAGATGATATATTTCCTTCCTCTGTCTGACCTATCACCAATCCAATCATAGTAATTTCGAGCAGAACTCCAGTTGTGCTGATATGTCTATCTGCTAGACTACAATGAACATTTCAATAAATACCAGGCTCTTGTTTCTGCAAATGAGGTGTTCACCTTTCCCTCTAAAGCACTGCTACCTTAATTATCATTATTTGTTTTGCTAGTAATCATGTACCCTCTAAAAAACTGTAGCAAAAGAAGGCACTTGAATTACCATAATCATAAATATTCATCATTACAAAATTCTCTATACTATCTTAAATTAGGAATTTCTAGAGCATTATCAGTATTGCAGTTAACGGGGGTGCCTTTTTAATAATTGGTGCTTGTGTTAGAACATAAATTTGCTTATCCTAGTCTAGAGGTCAGTGAATTACAGTCTGTGAGAAAAGTGTGGCTCATGGTCCAGCTGTAAATGGTACATAAATTACAGGAGGTATGCATATAAAGTGAATAATGTGAGACCTATTTATAAGTGCATTGCAAACAAAAAGATATAACCAAATTATAAAAATAAAAATTGAGAAGCCCACTGTGTCTCTACTGCAACAACAGACCAATGTAGGCCCAAAATATACTGAAAAACTGCTGTAAACTGCCCCACCGTGCTCCATAAAATCAGTGGACCTGTTTTGTAATGCACCCCACTGCAAACAAGCAAACTCTGGGCAACACAAACAAATAAATAGAAGCCAGTGAGAGGTGAAGTGAGCTGCACTCCACCCATCTCAGAAATGAAACCATGAAGCACAGCCATGAAATTTACAAATGCAAGCAGAGGAGTTGAATTTGACCAAATAAAACTGTGTAATCTACCAGCACTTGCACCTCTGCCTAGTGTGGCACAAAAACAGAGTCATCAAGCCTAATCCGTGCCACTAAAAATAGAAATCCAGCATCTGTGTGAGAATCCAAGTGGAATCCCCCCTGGTCCGAACATCTGTGGCAGAGACTTTACCTGTCGGCCACTCCTGTGCAGCTGGTCTGGGACCCGGAATAACCTAGTCTGTGGAGTCCTGAAGCTGAATTGGTTTGGATGTAGCCGAACTGAATTAAATGTTTTTTAAAAATCTGTCACAGGTGGACAGTTAGTTAAGCAACAGTAAATGGAGGTATTTAAAGAAACTAAAGGCACTACTAAAGTCCTGCCAAGCAAAATCATCAAAACAAAAATATACCAGACATATGCATGAAAAGCACAGAGGCTAAAGGAACACTGTTTGGCAGTGTAGAAAGATTAAAACATATTGGGAAGAGGTGAGGGTGAAATGTAAGAAGATTATCGCAAAATAAATTCCACTAGACCTGCTGTTTCTACTTGGGTTGTGTATAGAAGAAGACAGTTAAATAAAATAAACGAGCATTAATGAACATTAGTTTGTTGTTTTAATCCCTAAAAGCTATTAGCATTGTTTTGGGAAATTAAACAAAAGAAAACTCATAAACCACTGGATAAGACAAATGATGTCAAACCTTCCACTGTAACATATATAATATATATATTTAAATCACTATGGTCAAAAGATGTACAGTTTCTTTTTTTTTTTTTTAGCTTTGCCCTTTCAACCTTAGCTAAATACTTGATTCACACTGAACTATTAGTCTGCAGGTGATGAGGGGATATATCTGTAATACAAAGGCTGAATATAATTTGCCTAAATTTAGCCTAATGGGTTAAGCTTTACAAATAAAATGTGCATACCAAGAACACTTATTATGTATTCAAATAATCTTGGTGAAAATGACATTTAGAAATGTAACCTAGTCTGCTGAAAGGACCTGAACATGGCCTGCTTCATTTAACAATACAAACTCAAACAGTAAAGCACACAGCAAATTAGAGAAAAGGCTATACCCCAAGCCTAGGAATTTATTACATAACTCATTGAAGGGCTTTTCATTAATCTAACATACATGGAGTGTGAAGGTTTATATTTAGAATGTACATTTAATAAATGTATATTTTAGCTGGAGATCAATATATTAATTAAGCTTTTGAATGCGTTTGATTTTCTTTATCTGTGGGTTGAGTTTGGTCCATGTTGTGTTGCATTCAAGGTTATCTCACAGTATTGTGCAAAAGTCTTGAGCCATTTCTTTCTATTTTGCTTCTAAAGAGCCTCATATTTTTTTAAAGCAGTCTTCAGCAATAGTTCCCTGGGCTTTCTGAAGGACTTTCAAAGTTTTTCTTTAGACATTGGCTGCTTTTTCACTCATTTTCAGTCCAGTCCTTGCACCTGACAATCTTCAGAGGAATGTTTGCTTGTTAAGCCACTTAAAATTGACCTATAAATCATTCAAGCACAAAAAAGGCACCTAACTCAAGGAATGAACCAGTGCTGTTTTGACACATAACAGACAACTTAGCAAATAACTGATTTTAAATTGTATCATTAGGCACTTTGTTACTAGCAGCCTGACACAAAAATACATAATTTTTCCCATTTCTTTAGTTGAATCCATGAAAAATAACCCAAAGATAACACAGTTTGACAGATATAAAATAGTATTTTTGCACCAACAAGGTGATTCCCAAAGAGCTTTAACTGGACAAGTAAAGTACAAAAGAAGTGGCAGGCCTAAAAAACTATCTACAGCAGATGAACAGCATCTAAAAGTCATGTTTTAAAGAAAAAAATCCAGCAGACCTGATGCAGGACCTGAGAGATACATCTGGCCCTTCAGTTGATCTACCTACTGTTCACTGAAGCCTCATCAGGTCTCAGTGGACAGGTGACTGTCAAGAAGCCATTCTTAAGGAAGGGAAACAGGGAGAAAAGGCTGAGGTATGCCAAATTACACAAGAACTGGAATGAAAATCAGTGCGACAGGTCTTATGGAGTGATGAATCCAAATTTGAAATTTTTGGTTCAAAGTGTTGTCAATATGTACGGAGGAGGTCAATAGAGAGGTACAACAGTGAGTGTCTACAGCGATCTGTAAAACACGGTGGAGGCGCTGTCACGGTTTGGGGCTGCATTTCAGCCAGTGGTGTTGGAGATCTTGCCAAAACTGATGGGATTATGAATGCAGAAAAGTACTGTCAGATTTTGATCCACCATGCAATTCCATCTGGAAAGCATCTGATTTGCAGCAGCTTCATTTTTCAGCATGACAATGATCACAAACACACTGCCAATGCTATAAATGCACACTTGGATAGAAAGACACACAGTGGAAGACTATCAGTCATGGATTGGCCTCCCCAAACCCAGACCTCAACATTATTGAAGCAGTGTGGGATCATCTTGACAGAGAACGGAACAAAAGGCAGCCAACATCCAAAGAAGAACTTTGAATGTCCTTCAAGAAACCTGGAGATTTATTCCTGAAGACTACTTAAAGAAATTAGAAGAAAGCTGCCTAAGAGAGTTCAGGCTGTGTGGAAGAATAAAGGTGATCATATCAAATATTGACTTTTAAGCTTGTTAGAATTGTACAAACTCTGTTTTTGTCTTATGTACTGTATTTTCATGTATGTTTTCACATGTTCCATAAATCGCAGAGGGGTGGCTCAAGACTTTTGTACAGTACTGTATAGCTATATTAGGGTGGTATGGCGGTACAGTGGTTAGTACTGTTGCCTCAAAGCAAGAAGGTCCTGGGTTTGAATCCAGTATGGGGCCTTTCTGTGTGGAGTTTGCTGTTCTCCCTGTGTCTGTGTGGGCTCACTCCGGGTACTTCAGCTACCTCCCACAGTCCAAAGATGTGTAAGGGTTTAGGTTAGTTGGTGATTCTAAATTGGCTGTAGCTGTCTGTCTCTATGTGTCAGCTCTGTGACAGATTGCCAACCTGTCTAGGGTGGATCTATATTTTAAATACCTGGCAGTACAGACCTTTTATTTGTATGAGTGTTTGCCCCCAAAGACTAAATGACTTGGAAAAAACCTCCATTATAACTTGCAGCACAATAAGTAGTTCATATGTACCCAGTTGGTGATTACATATAAACCTTTCCAAGACTATCATCATTCCCAGTTATGAGCTGTCAAACTAAAGTGTTCTTTTGAGGCATCAGCTGTAGCACTTGGCATCCAATACTGTGTGAACTTGAATTGCCAAGCTACAGATAAACTTATGAACGTGAAATTGATTCTGTTGAGCAAATATCCGACTTATAACAAGAGAGAGAGCCAGCAAAGCAGTTTGTGGTTATGGATGCAGCATTTACTCATTCTGAGATTAACACAAAGTACTTGAGCGTGCAGAAATATAAGCATCAGCTGGCACAAGACTGCCACTAACAGGTGGTTACCTTGTGCCTCCCAATCAAGTTCTCAGGAACTTTTTTTTTTTTTTTAAATGGTAAAAAGCAAGATAGTATTGTATTTTTTTAAGAAAAGAAAGTACAATTTATCGGAAATGACTTCTCAGTGGGTTGCATCGATGCTGGGAAAGGCAAGGCCACATAACACAAGACCTTTGGATTTGAAGATATGACACCTGACTTTGTGACACAAGCAAACTGTGAAGTCTTGAATGAACAGAAGCAAAACTGCTCTTTTTACCCTGTTTATAACTGTGGCCAGCAATTGCCTCTGGTTAGACTGAGCACACATTTCAATTAACCACTGCATCACTGTATATCACATTAATTATAAGAGACTATAATAAGTAGGATTTTTCTACCATGATGCTATAAATAACATCAAAATCTGAGGATGCTCCCGGCAGAGCCAAAACCAGGCACCAAACTGAGCCACAAGGTGGTGCCAAAAATGAGTGCGTGTGTTTTCTCAGCCATTTCCCTCTGTGTATCTCATTCCAGCATCACGTTCAGTCGTCCCTTCTTTATTCCCGTGTAATTACAAAACAAACAAACAAACAAACAAACAAACAAGTACAAATCCACACTCCAAGTCTGTTAAGAGCATAAATCAAAATGTAACTGGCCTACAGCAGCCAGGCTATTGATCACACCCTTGGTGAATTTAACACTTGGTCTGTATCACTCCACTTAAAGTGAATACTTTATCTGTGAGCCCTCCTGTCATTCGTCACGATTGAAACGTCTGCGACTTCTGCCTCCTGTCCAGCAAATGATTTTTGATTGCTTATTGAGCCACTGAGCCGCGCTCTCAAGTCACTGCTGCACAAGGACCGTTTCCATTCAGCCCAGCATGCAACAATTAGGCTACAGTTCACCAACGCGACTGGCTCACAAAACGAGCAAAACACAGGCTACTAAGGGGGTAGAAATTGCCAACTTAAGTATTTGGAATCAGACAGGTGAAAACGTCGTTTAAGTAGTGACCACTGAATAATCAGTGTCTTAACTTCTGCACAAAGATCCAACAGCATTAAATGTTTAGTCATTCATTGCCGCAGCTTACAGCTTTTTAAAACTGCCGTTAAACCCGTTAAGAATGGTTTCTGTGCTGCATACATTGCTCTCTTAAAACGTTTTTCCAATCTTAATAACCAGTTTCCCTTACCTGTGCTGCGTCTTGTCTGCGTTTCCAATATTCTCTCTTACTTTTATATTATGTCCGCTGCCCAGAAATACATCAATTTGCAAGAAAAGCGTAATTGAAGAGTAACTCAATTTTCCTCTGTATAGTTGTCTGGATCTTGTTCCGCGTCTCCCTCCACCAGCGAGACTCCCCGGGCAGATAAATGGGCAGATAAAATGCGTTACCGATAAGATCAAGAGCAGTCCAGTTAAATCTGATCTTTGGATGACCAAATCATTTCCCGCTTTATAGGACACTTGCAGTACTCAGTGGAAAAACAGCCACATCCCCATTAGTTGGAAAATCCCTCCTCACTTTATCTCCAGAAGAAAAGCAGTCTTTTTTTTTCCCACGGGCGAGCAGTTTTATTCTCCCTGCTCAGCCTTTAAAAACCAGTTGCCTTAAAATATGACAGGCCTGCTGAACTGCAAGGTCTATCTGTTGGGATTATTCTAACGGCACCGGTGATGCTGCGTATCCCGCATCCCACTTAGGGGCTGCCGCTGAGAGAAGAGCGAGCGCGGAGAAAAAGCCAGGGAATGATCGCGCTTTGTGCGGTGTTCCTCCAAACAAACGTACCTGTGAAACACTCTCTGTAGAAAACACCTCTTTTACATTGTGCTGTATGCTAGACGTATTCATGTACAGTCGGCTGTATCCACTGCGGTCCGGCGGAAAGATGCAGGGCAGACTGATAGAGGTGCGGGCGAAGTCTCCCCCTTTTCTCATACGCGCTGCCGCGCACACGTTCACAGAGGGGGGATTTTTTGTGCTTTCCTCACACAGCGGCTGACAGACGTGAAAAGGAAGATGATCCTGACTCTTAATGTATTTATAGCAGTGTGGAAAAAAAAAATCCGGAGTAACCGAAACAACAGATGACAACGAAAGGGTCATCTGACACTACAGGAACCTACACATAAAGGAGAAAAGTCCATCTTATTCACGTTGCTGTAATAATAGAATTTTAAAACAGGATAGGATAGGATAGGATTAATGCAATTAAGCAACAAGCCTTAGAGTGAAATTAAAAATATCATAATCTTTTTTTTACTTTTTCTAGTATTGTTTTTCTTACCTGCTCACTGCTTTCTGGGGCACATACTGTAAGCACATTTTTAATTCTTTTAACCCAGTCAGCCATAAAGCATCCACATGAGACCAGCAATAAGTTTTTCCCACCCTCCTGAACAGGTGAAAAGTATTTAGAAGAGTTCCTACTGACCTTATCGCCAATCCACAAACAGCCCTACAGCCTTGACTTGCACTTTTGCATCTGTCAGGGTGTGTGTGCGGTTTTAATGGGTGAACAATAAGGTCATACTGCTGCTTTGTCTTGCCCTTTGTCTGGCTGGTGGGTAAGGATGTTTTTCAAACATCTCATGCACTCATCAAAACTCCACAGTGGTCACCAGTTCATTGCGCAGTGGGAGAAATGCTGCGTTTAAAAGGATGTCAGTTCTGTCAGTTCCCCCCAGATGAATCACAGGCCCCGGTGGCAGTGCAGTGGGCTTAAATGTCTGTTTAAACACCAAACGCTTTAGTGCAAGGTGAAGGTTGATGTAATTGCTCATGGGAGCTGTGGAGGGACAGATGAGAATAATGTCTTGACATTTTAACCCCACCCTCAATGCACCTACCAGTCATGCCATGTCATGCTATCATTAAAGTGGAGAGGCTGCAGAGAAATGCTGAAGAGCAGTCTGTCCATGTGCAGCCACAAAAGACAATTTCCTGCAGTCTCACAATTGTGTCACATGCAAGCAAGTGGGAGAGAGAGAGAAGTTAAGGGATGTTTTTCCCAGGATGGGAGCAACGGGATGCTTTTTAGTTGCATTGCTTTTGGATTTCAACTCCTCAAGGGCTTCATTTCTTAGAAATCACTTGCAGGTGTGTTTAGATGTAGCCCCAGGAATAAGAGCGACTGAATGAATTTTATGCACAAATACGGTAGCAGAGTTACCATATCCTGAAGTGCATTATCACTAGTGCAATTTGCATACCACACAGTCAGCTATGTGTTGAGTAATTTATGATCTATTATTGATGAAAAATGAAATCAGCATGCTTAAAGTGGGACTCAATGAAGTGGTACCCATCATCCACATTCCATTATATGTGGCCAGAATGGAAATCTAATAGGATATTTGCGTCTAGTAATTCAGGCTGAGACTTGATATTAATTTTTCATAAGCCCTGTGGGACAAACACAAAGCTATGCCGAATATGTATTTGCTACTCTCTAAACGTATTGGCTAAATCACTGTTATTATCTTGCCTATCAGGAGTTTGCACCTGCCAACACAAAATCCAATCAGGGCAGGCTGATCTATCATTCAACAGTGAGGAGCATGGGTCAACTAGTTCTTTAGAGATGTAAAGATGAAGCAGAACCTGCACACTTCTCTCTTGTGTCACAAGCCAGCTCATAGCTAGTGACAAAGAGGTCATACTGCAAGACAGGTTCGGATGCCAGTTATAAGTGTAACTGCAAACCTAATGATTAAAACAATGAAAAACAATGTATGAGGTATGAGGAGTCAAAGTATCAGTAGAGTTAGTGGTGAATGGATGAGTAAGAATGTGGTGGTGGTGTCAATGGAAAGCAAATTACGAAACAAACCAAAACCAGGAGGTTGAGTCAGAATGATTACTTAATGGAACCATTGGTGAGTTTAGACCCTTTTTTGGGATTCTCAAGCACCCCTAAATTTCATCATAGCGCCTCTAAAAATAACTATAGTAATAGTAGTACATCGTGTTCTAATGTTGTATTTTCCCAACTTGTCTATTGGAGACAGTAGAGGTTACAATGAAAACAAGTTTAAATATCCAGTGTTCTTGATGTCATGATGTTACAGTGCACTCACACAGAGGCGTGTCATGAATAAATAAGACTTGTGTGGCTGAAAGAAGATGAAGTGGTAATTTCTTGACACAATTCAGCGGTGCAGATTCAACTACACACTACCAGAAACATTGGTAAGGAAAAGTGCAAATTCTTCTCATAACGCAGGGTCATTAATGTGACTTAAAAAGTGTTTCTCATCTATATTTGTTCTCTAAATAGTGTCAAAAACGTTAAGCTAATTTTAGCTTTCTCAGTCATAAGTCTGCTGTCATATCACTAGTTGCAAGCCCAGGAGCTGATGTACTTTATTAGTTTCCTGTTCCTATTCTGGTCAAATTGGGCTTCATTGTTTGTTTACAGTACAGCAGAGCTCCAGAGACCAAGGCAGAAGGATGTTACCTGTCAATGGCCAGAGGCAGCCCAGATTCAATTAAAATATCATTATAAAGTGATGTAAATCAGCCTTTTTGGGGGGGCTGTAAATTCTGTTTCACTTTTACATTTAACTTTTGGTGACAGCACAAAGACTGAGAGAGAGCAAAAAGAAACATGTAGGCGTGGACATGTAGTCAAAGTCAACAAAAGTTATAAAGCCAAGATAGCTTTTGCTTTGTCCACATTTTACTGATGATGATTTCACATTCTAAATACAACATATTAATTGATATGAATTATAGCATTTAACAGGATTCATATCACTCTAAACATGGCTTGAACAGGATGGCTGCCATTACATTAAAGTGAACGGCTATAAATCTGTTCTCCACTCTTGGAGTTGGGTACCTGATGTCCTGTGTTGATTCTGCACAAAAAAGGGAGGGTTTGTATGAATTTGAAAAGTTTAATGTAAAAGCAACTCTATTACCAGTGTGTTTGTCCAGGTGTATGGAGTGGCAGTGTGATTTTTCTTTAAACAATGTGCATGTTTCTCCTCTGTTCTGTTTTACTACAAATTGTTCTTTAATTTACTTTGGAAAATTCTGGTCAACACAATTGAGCCTTTGCCTCAGGTTTGATAATTAAAATGTCCACCCTAAAACTGGTGTATTATATTGAAAACTTTTATTATTCATTCTGAATCACTCGTAATAGTTCAGCTACCTAATTAAATTGCTTTTGAAGGTAACATTGTAATGTGTACCCAGTTGAATTGAGGTTTACAAAGGTGAAAAGGATTGAATATGTTTGCAAGCAGTATACTCCATTGATATTAATTGCAAGGCACTGTATGCATGACATTATGATTTGGGGCAGAGCCCCCCTAAAGGCTTGATCCTATAATTGCCCCTGAGTGGAACTCTATGTATGTGTGCCTATCTTGACCTAATGACCCTCCATTCCTGCAGATTCCTGCAGGAGGAAACCCTGCAGGGACAGCAGAAAGGCAAGGGGCCATAATGTGTGTCAGCCTGGCGCCTACTGTACAATTCCTACAAGGCAAACTCAATCAGCAACAGTTTGGTTGGAGATTTATGCTAGCAGCATCTAGTACAGCCCTGAGCCACTAGCCTCGAGCAGAGATGGAGGTGATGAGCAAGCTGCAGAGGTCTGGTCTTACTCCACGCTCCAGACATTGTTGGTTTTCAAACTTGTAGTCCTCAGACTCAGTTGACTCAACTGACATCCCCCGAGGCAATTATTAGATTTCAAGTAATACTGCTTCCAAAGGCCTATTTATGGTAGGTAAAATTGACAGAGTACCCATTTAAATTTCCACAAAATATTGTGTGGGGTGACTTCTAGCATTAACACAATCTTTGGGTTTTCTCCTTGATTAAGAGGAAAAATCCTCTCCTGTAGACCAATATAATGTTACTGAGATAATCATTGTCACACTTCTAGTAATTGGTATTTCCACAAATTACTAAAGTCAGCATTGTTCTCTGCATACGTATCAGCAAACACACATAAAAGCAATGTTTCTTGGCATTAAAAAATAAAAATAGATCTCACAAAGACAGAATCAGATCACAAGTCTGCAGTGAGATAAAATACCTAACGTTTGACTGCATTTAACAAAAGGAAAACTTCCCTCATCACCTAATTATTCTGTAAAGTCCTTAAAAGTTTGTATTAATTCTAAATACCAAGTTATGGTATGTTATACAAAACATCAACATCCCTTGCAATGAAAAAAAATCATCAGATGACATAAATTAGTTTGATCAAATTGTGTATTAAAATGCAGAGCAATAATTTCATACACAATTAGAAAATAATATAACTGCAAAGAGGGCAAAAAAGAAATAAATGAAAAGATTTTTAAATAGTTTTAAGGGGCAGTTTTACTCATTTTGCTGGACTTCATTTTAGTTTTGCTATTCATTAATATGTTACTGACCAATGGTTTCCAACACACAGCAGTCTACTCCCTCCTGAGGAAAAAAAACCCTCCACTCTGATCCTATGATTTTATTTTTAACGGTCGGCCCATTCCAAAGTTCATCTAATCAAAAGCTGAGCACCATTACATTTTTAAGCAAATTTCAACATTCTCATGCTGTCAAAATCCATTTCAGTATTTTACTGATCACTTTTAAAATATCCGTAGGCCTTCTTTTGCTATATTTCAGACCTTTAAACCTCATACGAGGTAGTCTGTAATCTTTGGGGCTGAATTTCCTCAGGCTAAACTGAAAACAAAAAGAGAACAGGGATGTCTTTAATCTTCCAATATTGCTTTTTTTTCTTTGCTGTATTTGTCTTTCATGCTTTCATAGAAAAAAAGACCATGTTTGGATAAAATACTTTGTGAATCACATTTATTGGTAAGATGGGTTGTTTTTTTTTTTTGCTGGTTTCAAATCCAGAATGAATGCTGTGCCTATAAAGCAGTAGCTCATACAGTTTGATTAAAATAGTACACTTAAGTCAGAGCATGAGTTAAATGGCCGACTTAATTAACAACTCTAAAGCTTCAGAACAATTTCTATGAATACCAAAAGTCCAGAAAGGTTGCCCAGTCACTGTCACAGCTCTACTGTGTGTCAACATAAATTTTCCCTTCCAACTAATACCAAAAGACATTTTATAAAAACAAAATATAAATTTAAATGTATAATTTTTGAAGGAAGAGATTTTTCAGTTTGTAGATTTGGTTTCTCACTAATCTATGAACATACTCGTGCCACTTCATATTAGAGGACATGAGAAGAAACAATTCCAGCGTTACTGACACAGTCAAACACTGAAGACATATGAAAATGCAGTCAATTTTTCCACAGGTCATTGCAGCGCAGTGGTAGCTTGCAATTCAGTGTCCAAATAACCACTGAACAAGACTGATTTTCTGTGCAGAGCTGCAGCTTAAGAGTGCTTAGAACTTGAACCACCATATCTGATGTCCCATTTCATCCACAGCCATAGAGGTGTGCATCTCCTGAAGTGAAATAGAATGTTAATGGGGCATGGGGGAAAAAAAATCCTTAACTGTGGCTGAAAGTCTGACTTGTGGAACTGGCACATTGACAGCTGCATAGCATTTGCGGAGACATGGGGGGAGTATGCTTTAGTGACTATGTTGCACCAGCACTGTGGAACAAGTCACTGAAGCAAGATGGAAAATCAGCCATGTAAAAATAGATGTGTTCATAAATATAATGCATTCAAGCAATCTGAGAGTCTCATCCATCTGCCATTAGTGCGAGTGAACTCTGTATGCCTTTATTTATGTTTTCACGGCCACGTGTGATTCTAAACAAGCCATACTTGCTTGAGAGCCATTTTGTAATTAGGCAGTACACTGGCACTGCAATAAGCATTATTGACAGCCTTAAATCCCCAATGAGCTGCAGCAAAGTGTGGGTGGGATGGATGTGAATAAGGCTGCTGATGCTGATATGGCAGGACAAGGATACAGTCACCTCACTATGATTCGAACAAGGGTGCGTGGTGCAACACACAAAGAATGACACATTTATGCTGAAGTCAGGCTGTGGGTGCATCCCTACTGGTGTATTGATTGAAGGAAGCTGGCAAGGTGCACTAACAGGGAATAAAATTTACTGACAAATCAGAACATGGATTGTCAGCAATTTCTCTCATTAGCATTCAAAGCGTCATTCTATTGACAACTGTTTTGGCATCGACTCCCTTATACACTTGTCAGCCTGAGAGGTTCCTTTTCTGTGAGGACTGGAGTGAACTCTGCACTTAACTTTGCTAACTAGAATCAAATACCGCTCATCATGCTGAGTAAATTTGGTCTACGCTTATTCTGCAGATGGATTGTGTTCTTTTCAAACAGCTTCTCACTATGAGCAATGGGCGCATACATGAACTAACAAAGACCGAGCAGTTTTGGTTGCTTAGCTTAACAGATTTTCTGACTTTGCACTGCTCTCACTTTTTTGAAATGGGCATGGGAAAAGTCACACTTTTTGTTTACCTATAAGGATTTAGAGATATTTGATATTTGAGTTTTAAACTGGCAAAGCCCATCTCCCACCCGCTGATAATGTTAAATCTGATCATTACACATGAATTTTTAATGTTATTTAGAAATACTTCAGTGTTTAAACCACAATTTTAAAGCTTTTGAATGCACTGTATATATCTTGCTTGTACCTAGTTGGACCCCCTGTTGCCTTCAGAACTGCCTTAATTCCTTGTGGCATATATTCAACAAGGAGCTGGAAACATTCCTCAGAGATTTTGGTCCATATTGACATCATAGCATCACAAAGTTGATGCAGATTTGTTGGCTGTACATCCACCATGTGAATCTCCCGTTCCACCGCAGATGATTTGACCTCTGTGACATGGTACGTCATCCTGCTGGAAGCAGCCACCAGAAGATGGGTCATAATGGTCAACACAGTCAGCAGCCTGCTCGGGTAGGCTGTGGTCTTTAAATGATGCTCAGTTTGTACTAAAGGGCTTAAGTGTGTCAAGAAACACCACCAGCCTGAACTGCTGATACAAAGCAGGAAGGATCCATACTTTCATGTTAATGCCAAATTTTGATCCTACCATCTGAATGTTGCAGCAGAAATCGAGACTCATCAGACCAGGCAATGTTTTTCCAATCTTCTCTTGTGGCCTCAGTTTCCTGTTCTTAGCTGACAGGAGTGGCACCTGATGTGGTCTTCTGCTGCTGTAGCCCATGTGCATCGAGGATTGACGTGTTGCACATTCAGAGATGCTCGTCTGCATACCTTGGTTGTAACAAGTTGTTTCTAAAATACTCAGATCAGCCCGCCTGGCACCAACAACCATGTTGCATTCAAAGTCACTTAAATCACCTTTCTTCCCCATTCTGATACTCGGTTTGAGCAGCAGGTCATCTTGACCATGTCTATATGCTTAAATGCAGTGAGTTGTGATTGGCTGATTAGATATTTCCATTAACAAGCAGTTGAACAGGGGTACCTAACAAAGCGGCCATTTGGTGTATGTCCCATACTGCTGGTAGAAAGGCAAGGAAGAAGTCTCTTTTGATGCTATACAAAGTTTTCATCCTTTATGAGACACAGACTCCTCCAACTGTCCTTGAGATGTGATGTTTTACTTTCCCTGGGAGTCAATATGTCTGTTATTGAGGCATATTTGTTCCAGTATAGTCTTTGCAAATAAATAAATAATCAGTATCCTGTTGCACAGATGGTTATTCTGTATTTCATACTCCTCGGGGATGATCAGCTTTCAATCACACTCCACCTGTCAGAGCCCTTTGGGAATAACAGCATACAAAAAGTATCTGGTGCCTCATAGATAAGAACATATTCATAAATACAAACAGGTGACAAATTAAAGGAAAGATCACCATCCTATATTTCTTAGTAAGTTGATGTGCAACCACAGGACACTAGAACAGCTTCAATCCACAGTTTAATTAATTTTTCAAGGTGTTTTGATGATGGTTGTGGATAGTGCGAACACACTAGTCCAAAATCTCCCACTGGTGTTGCTTTGAGATCTGGAGACTACAAAAGCTATAGCATATTTTCATACACTTTAAACCATTCAGTGACCCTTTGCGAATGGTAACTTTGTGTTCCTGGAAGAACCATTACTAACAGGTTAGAAATGGGGTTTTTTGGGGTTTTTTTAATCACAGGATAAAGGTGAATAACTTTGTATTTGCAGTCACTTTTCCCACTAGGGGACAAGAAAAACTCAAACCATGTCCCCCCATGCCATCAGGAGATTGCCTTTACTGTAAGTGTTATGGTTTTTCCTTAAATTTGCCACCTGTCTTTATTTGCACGTACTCTAAATGTAAAGCTGTCAATATGCACTGGTGCATGACCACACATGCATAGCAAGTAAACCCCCCACCTTGGCAGCTGCTTGCGATAGAGATTTACAACTTTCAGCCGCTGGTGGTTCGACACCTCTGTTTCCCCCGTGTGCCAGTACAGTTTTAGACATGGCATTGCCAGCTGGTAAATATTCATCAGCTATGAATCAGACCACTGCTGCACCGGTGCAGTACTGCTGTGTTGATGTGTCAGTTTGTGTGGGTTGGTGTTCATGTGCGTGCACACGAACGCTCTTCACACCGCATCACCTTCCATCCCCAAAAGACCGCCTGTATTGTGCATTGTGTGACCAAGTGGTACTGTTCATTTCACATCAGCTAACAGGATAGATCCTCCTCCTCTCTCAGACTGACAGCAGGGTAATGGCTCTGGCTTTCTTCCAGTGGCCAGTGAGAGATGAGAAGACATAACATGAGGGATGAGAGAGAAAAAAGAGAGAGCATGTAATAAAGGATAAAGCAGCGAAGAACAGTTAAGTGACATGAATGTGGAGCAGCTGACTCCTTGCCCATTTTAGTGCCAAAGCCAGGGTAACCCAAACTCTGACTGTATGTGACAGTTTTGAAAGTAATCATACAGTAATACTAATGTCGACTGGAACTGAATTACACATGCTACAGCGGATATGTCTCCTTGTAGAGTAGCTGCTGTGGAGTGTGAGGAGGGACGCCCAGGGTTACGTGCTCTGCTTAGACAATTTTGTCGCTTGTAGCAAACCATTACCAAAGCACACAGAAGAGCTGTATTGCACTCCGCTAAGGAGAATGGGCCGTTAAGTGTTTCGCTTAACTGGCAGGAGAAATGAGCAATGAGGACAGGTGGGAGCATTTAAGTGACAGTAATAGTTTGAGGAAGAGCTCCAATCACTGTTCGAGGGCACCTGGCAAGTGGGAGGCCATATTTGAGTTTGTACACAAGCACAAAACTCTCA
>VUQS01021184.1:22316-41848 GCA_015108495.1 Heterochromis multidens | reverse complement strand
GGGAAGAAGAGGAAAAAAAAAAAAAAAAAAAAAAAAAAAAAAAAAAAAAAAAAAAAAAAAAAAGGAAAGGCTGAGGACCGAAGTGGAAGTTAGAAAAAAAAATCCAGATAATGGTAAAAATGGAAAGGAGATTTAAAAGAAGACCACACCTGTTTGTCCTCAGATTCCTTCACGGCCTGGTTGACATGACTGAGGATCTTTCTACAGCAGTCTGCTGCCTGCTTAACTTTCTCCTTCTCCACTGCATTGTCTGAAAGATGACATTAACCAGTAAGGCCTCCTCAGTTCTGCAGATGACTGTCCGACAAATTGATATTTCCTCCGGCCATTAACACACTATCAATCTCAAAAAATAATGACAAAGCTTTGAGGGGAGGGGAGCGCTCTACAGTCCCCTAATAGCTGGTTATTCTTTATCGTTAGTGCATTGTCTTGTGTGAGACCCAAAGGCCGCAGAAGACTAAAATGATGGCCCAAATAATGGGTGCGACATTGCCCAAAATGTGCACTGCTGCTGGAGGCCCATTAAAATGATAATCGCTCTATTTATCTCTGTAACTCAGTCCATTCTATTGTGTTGCTTTCAGATTATTACATGCAAATTAGGAACTATTATTTTTTTTGTTTGTGGCCATGGTTATGGGTAAATTATTTACATGCTGAATTAAGTCACCAATAAGGACTAATTGACATGAAGATCGTGACACCATGAACGCAAGAGAAAAGATGGATATGACAACTGAACTCTACTCAAGGAGGTCACATGAGGGGGTGTTGCAGCACTGCAGCCAAACTTAAATGCAGGAATTAATTTCGATCAGATATTTTATACACCTTTACTAGTGAAGCTGTCAAAATGATAAGATTAGATCCTTCACAAGTCGTGCATTAAGAGCCTTGTGCACACAAGGTAATTACAACGTGAACAAATCCTTGCCAACTGTGGTAAGAGAGCTCTGATTACTAAGAAAACACTGTAACACCTGTGTACTTGACAATGTTGTCGAGCAGCAGAGGGTACTTGGTGAGCCGCAGCATCTCTACAGGAATGATGTCCTTGAGTTGCAGTCGGCGACACTGCCTGTTACTCTCTGCCTCCTGCAAAGCAGCAAAATACAAGTTGGGTACACTTAAACAGCCATAAAACAGCCCAGCTGCATCATTTATAATAAAAATGGCAAAGCTACAATAAATCTAAGCTTGGTTTTCTATTTAGATCTCCATATCCATTGTTTAACCCCTCTGATTGACAAATTCTGAGCAGTTATTCAGCACAAAGGTAACCAGACATTTCATAGCCTGAACTGTTATCTCTTGTGAACACCTTGTATGCACTGTGTGTGCACTGACATGCGTACCTGAATGAATGAGGTGAACCTCGAGTCCTTCTTCTGTTTGGTCTTGATGAGCTCCAGAGCAAAAGGCTGATTACTGCAGAATGTCCCCACCGCCTGCTTGATCTTCTCTTCTTCTCCACCGCTGAACTGTTACCACCCAACCAAAGACAGGGCAGGGCAGGGCAGAGATGGACAGAAACTCAGTCAGTATGAGTCAGGGGTAGTAGATGTAGTATTTAACCGCTACGATGAGTGGCTGACTCCCAGAGGGGGGCCAGGCTTATGTCCTTGTAGCAGAGACAGCTTAAGTTTCAGTCCAGACTAGATCAATGTTTAGACCCTCAGGGGACTGATTAGCCTACTTACCCCACTCCCTCCACCTCTCCCATTGAGAGATTTTATACAAGGCTGCCAGCTCATAAGCCACTACCTCACATCTCATATATCACACATAATATTAAGATGCTGAGATCTCAGCCAAATCTAGGGTATTGTCTGACATTACCATTTACTAAGGACAGGGCTTCCATTTCATCTTACTGAGGAGGGCAGATTGTTCCTCTGTGTCATGTGTTTTTATTCTTTTAGAAGGATTTAACTGGTGAAAAATGCCTTTTACCATCTCTGTCATATGTAAACTGAACATAACCATGTTCATGTGCACATGATGTGCCAAAAGTAGAATTATAAAGCTGAGAAAAGCAATCTCATGCCAACGTCAACATTTTTTTCTCGTTATGAAGCAATTTTGGGCAACAGTTCAATTTCGCTGCACACAATATGTTTTTTTCTCCCCACCACATCAATCATCTGGAATTTTATTCAATAGAAGAAATTATATGAAAGAGAAAATACAATTTTGGCATGAAAATTGTACTCACCCAGGAAAGCAAGTCATCTCCTATCTGATCAATTACTGAAGAGTCATTTCTCTTCCGAACGGCTGCCATTTGATCTGATATGTTAACTGAAATTTAAAGGGGAGGAACGGATGGACAGTCATCATGTGTGTGTAGAAGAGTTAAAAACAGAAAAAAAGAGAGGAATACAGGATGATAATATGAGCATCTGTATGTTGTTAAGAGTTTGGCCCTACTTTAAAATGGAATTAAATTTACACTACATTACTTTTCGGGCGTTTTAATGATTCTTAATGGTTCAAAGGCAGAGGAGATGTGTGTTTCTGGTTGTACCATGCAGCTGTAGAACCTCTTCCAGGTTGGTAAAAATATTCTTGATGTCAGCAGGAGGCAGGATGGACTCTTTGGTGAGCTTCTGGTAGAAAACGTTGTCCAAAACCTTCAGCATCCGTACATGTGCACGCTCTGTGTAAAACAGCTCTGCAGACACAACGCAAGATGTTAATTCGAGCTGACAGACATTTGCACATTTCAACATAAAATACATCTGACAGTAGCTTGGTTTGGATCCCAGCAAATGCTCTGCTGTATATTTCTCTTCTCTTCTACTCACTATATTCTGTAATAGTATTTTAAAGCACATGGAGAGCATCCTTTGAAAATATAGTATTAGCTTCAGGGCTTCTTTTTTTTTTTTTTTTTAAAAACACTGCCAGTCCTCACCATGGATAACTTCCTGTCTCTTGATTTCATGAGGCCTGAGACCGGCTAGAACCTCTGAACGCACCAGCTGCTGCCAGTTTGGGGGATCACACTCAGAATCTGTTCCCTGGTCATCCTCACTCTGGATATCAGCAGCACTGAGTCCCTCAAGCCTACAGCAATACAAAAAGTTAGCTTTTCATCTAGGTTTTTAAATTGATATAAGAAAGTCCAAATGATCTGGCATTTTTACCTTCTTATGGCCTTTGGTGTTCCCTCGTGAGCTCTACAAAAAGTGCCAACAGAGAAATCAGTGATAAAAATAATAACTTTTAATTAAGGGAAACAGTAGTGTTAGTGCAGATGAGACTTTAAATGCACCTGTCACTTTCTCGGTCATCCTCTCGCAGTTGGTCCAGGTTATATAGGTGATCAAAGTGCGAAGCAGGGTACGGCAACCCGTCCAGAGAGTCAGACTGAAGGCTTTCACTCACTCTGCAGGGGCCAAACGTTGGAGTCCCACCTGCCAGATAACAAGTTAATAGCCATCGCTTCCTCCAGTTTATTCTTGTTTAATTCAGTTGTTTGCTGGCTCACCTATATCAGCATCTCTGCTAGTGTCAGAGCTGTAGGTGGCACTAATTGGAGATGACGAGTTGACAGACATGGAGTGTGTAAGTTCAGTGCCCTCGCTTGATTGGCTGCCTCTGAGACGACCAGATTCTGTGTGCTCACTTGCCCACAGTGCAGGCTGAGACAACTGTTTCTGAGGCCGGGGTCGTCCATCCTGAGTCTTAGCTACTGAATACACAGATAGGTGGTATCAAAATTATATAAAGCTTTAAAAGCTCTGTCATTATTTTTGGTAATTTAAAACTCCTGTCTTACCTGGTGCTTCGACGCGGCTGGGCCGACGCTGAGGTGCGAGAATATTAAATTTATTATTCTTGGTAAGCTTTTTCACTTTCTCTTCTCCTTCCTTTTCTGTCTTGATGCTTCTCTGTAGTTCATCAAAAACAAGGAAAGACAAAGTGTCATGTAGATGACGGGGGAAGAGGAAGAAGTCTCACTGTGTAAGAAAAATTTGGATTACCTTAATCTTGGGAAGAAAGCTGATCCGACCCCGTTTGGACTCCAGACTGCGAGGTTCCTTGACCCTCACACCAAGGTGCTTCATGTATGTATATATAACATACTGCATTGTAGTGCTAAAAAAACAAAACAAAACATAACCTTTGAGTTTGGATGATTTCTGAATTATAATTAACAAAACGAGACAATGCTAAAATTTGAAGAGAGCAAGTATCCATATTGTGATTCATACCATATGTCATACCAGTCGTTCTCATACAACATCTACACAAACCATCTGGGCTGTGCTGTGACCATATGGCATTTCAAACAAGACCGTTTCAATCAGTCACACTTTTGAATTATTTAATATAAACATACTGCATAAATTACATGTTTTCTTTAAGAGACTGCTCCACCGCTTAATTTGTAAACTGTGGAGGATGTAGAACGGCGCTCGGATGACACCAATATGTATTCTTGCTTGAAACATCAAAGACTGTACTTTAAAGGTGAATAATTACTACCACTGGCAAGTTATTAATTTAGCAGCAGATTGCTTTCTAATGATAATTTCAAGGACTGAAAAGATTTAATAAAAATCAGCCATGACACGACAGCTCCCTTAGATAATTTAGAGGCATATTACAGAATGTAAATATAGCACAGACACAGATGGTTGGAGGGGCCATGGGAGTTGTCTGACTTAAAAAAAATAAAAATACCCTTTATATGATTTAAGAAACTTGCTTCAAATAATTGCAACCAAAGTTTTCTTACCATTTCTCTTCCTCTGTGAGCTGAGTAGTTAACCTGTTAAAAGTACAATGAATTAAAAACTGATGAGATTGGATAATCCTAATAATGTGAATATATGTGGTTCCAACCACCATGTGCGACTGCATCTGTATGTGATACTTACAGGATTTCATCTATCTTTATGATGATGTTTTCAGCATATGAGCGTTCCCGCTCGAGAGTGCCACGGTCTCTGACTCTCTCTTGGTCCAGTCTGCCCAGCTCTGCTTCAGCCACTGTTAGGCCCATACTGCGCTTCTGCCTATATGTACCAACACACCAGTAATATACCGTTATTACTGTGACCAGGTTGATAATGTCTTAGAGAGAAATGACACAGAGGGCCACATAAGCTTAATTTTTTTTTCCCTATATGCCTGAGGTGGGACCTGACAAAATTCTTAAGTTCTGTAATTGAGCTGAACCTACAGCATCACAAAAATACAAATTCAGAATTGAATTACAAATTCAGAATTTACCTGAAATCTTCAAGGTTCTTCTGAATGTCAGGGAGCAGAGAGTCCTGCAGTGTCTGAACGTGTTGTCTGTTTATCTCCTCTGGGATCAATTCTGTCCGCCGCCGGTCTGCAAAAACACACACACACACACACACACACACACACTTATACATTACACACCAAATATCAAAGGGTTGCAGCATGTCCACACTAAATAAGTGGTATTAAAGCTAAGCAATACTTTCCAAACCATCAGAGCATTTGATTTCTTAAGACCTTGGCAAGAACTGTACTTGGCTAGCTGAGGAATCAACTTGCAGGGACTGTATAACGAGGGTGCTTAAATGGCTAAAGTTAGCCAGCAGAAGTACAAAAAGTGAACACAAAAATAAATATCACCAGTTCCAAATGATGCTGGTCAAGTAACTAAATGAAGCAGAAGCCCTGTATGAAATACTTACCGAGATCAACAGAGACAGATTCAGGAACAGCAACTTTTAAATTCTGCAACAAAAATGAAACAGTTTGATACCTTTAAAGCAAACAGGGGTATAAAGGACTGAATGTACTGAAGTCAAGCAAAACACTGCCAAATGCTGCGTGAGTACAGATCACAAATAAAGACACATATAACAGTAAATGGACTGGCGTTTACAGTGCTTTCCTAGTCTTATTGTGCACTTGAATCTCTTTTATCATCTCCCATGGAAGGCAATTAGGAGCAAATATACCACCCTGTTCTGACCTGTAAACGTGACTACGTTAACTGTTAAGCATTAACTGTGAAAATGCTTTTCTGATCATGTGAGATTATTCCATGTTTTGTCCCCAAAAAAACAAAAATGGTGTTTCAGACTGAATTTTGTTCAGTGTAGGAGGCAGGATAACAGATGTTTAGGCTTTGTTTGGTCTAATTAGTATAATTTTGGAAATACCCAGAAATGTGATTAAATACAATATGTTACAATAATTTTTTAAAACCCTAAACCAATGCTGTACTGTGTGCAGGCTGTGTGACATAAAGACAGATGAATACTCACTGCTCCCCGATCAATGAAGAAGGTGTGAAGGTCCATGAACACCCGTCTGGTCTCTTTGGAGTTGGTCTGCTTGTAGAGGTCAGCATAGAGGTAGCACAGCTGGGGGCACAAATGATTACAAATCAAAATAAAACTAGGAACTGTAGAGTCTCCCAGAGGTCTGTACTATGAAGCAGGATTTTGTCTTATCCGGGTAACTTCAGGGTTAAGCCTGGGTTTTTTTTGTACTACAAAGGTGGTTCACTTCTTACTGGGGTACATTGCCATGGTAACTTATGCTGTGGACCTAACCGGCTCCAGAGCAGGTTATGTTCCAGACTAGAGATCAGCAGGTACAAAACCACCACCTACTGACCAATCAATTCTCCAGAAAATAGTGTCACCATTCCTGGAAGATCCCTTGGACCTCTTTGCGCGGAGAGTAGGAGGGTGTAAAGTTTTTTAATAGCGTCTAATGTCTTTCTGTTTCCCAAATGAGAATCAGTAAGAAATACAGATTTTTAGTTGCAACTTTCATTGATTTCTTTCCTGTTGACTACAAACAATTTTACAACAATTTTGTTGTTTTATAAGCATTAGTATACCAGTCGAAACACCAATTTGTACTTGGGGACTTTATATCAATTGCTCTCAGACCATTAAACACCATTGGGGCTGTAGCTGAAACAATAAAAACTAAAACTGTTTTAGGAAAGTTTTAATTTAATTTAAATAATTATAATCCACCAGATTCTTGAACTCGCTTTGTAGTACAGGGCCCAGGTTGCATAAAAACAGTAAATAACACAAAAGATATCAACAAATATAAAGGAAGTCTTACCACAGGAGCAGGGTCGAACTGAGAGATGACATGATACAGAAAGGCTGCGAGGTGAGCGGGGCGAGACTTGAGCAGTTCAATACCGTTAAAGCTGTTACACTGGCCGTTTGTCTGAAAAACAGTCAGTACAACAGTTTACCTCTCATCTTTACCTATAATAAGTAATTTGAAAATCATATTTGGGCTTTCCCTACAAAGTTAGGTTTTTGTACCAAAACAGTGTTTTGGTGATAAAAAAAAGAAAAGAAAGAGATGATAATATTGTCCTGAGAAAAAAATACCTGCTCCTGGTCTGAATCAAAATAGTCGTCTTCAGCTCCAATGATTTGCGAGACAAGGCGAGATGAGGAGGGACTGCTGACTGTGGTAGGAGACAGAGAGTCCTGTAGACAAGATGTTGGGTATTGTGAATATGTGTCTCTCATTTGGACATTTATAACTTCTTGACCTTATCGTGTGGTTGTATTTGTCAAATATCTGCGTACACCAGCAACAGGAAAGATAGGTAAATAATAAGCATAAAGATCATTTGCACAAATGCAAAGATTATAGCTACCAGATCAGTGGTGTCCTCTGTCTCTGGGGAGTGGCAGGAGTTGTAGCTGTTCCTGGGTGTGCTCTTTGGGCTGGGGCAGGAGAACTCTCTTTGATACTGGCTCTCTGGAGATGAAGGCCCAAATACGCGAGATATCTGAAAGTGGGATGGAGCAAAACAATACCTAATGTATCTAAATTTTATACCAAAAAACAAAAACAAAACAAAACTAATATATTAAATATTAGTTGTTATACTTGAGAGTCATTTGAATGTAGAATTGGTATAAATAAATATAATCCTTGCACTAGTGATGTTGAGATCTAAATAAGCCCCAAAGCTAAGCAGGACTGATTCAGTGGATTTTGCATTAATATTCTACAGCATACCAGGTCTTAGAATTTAATGCAAATATGTTATTCAGAGAGATTTTTAGATTGGGTTGTTTTAACCCTCTAGGGTCATTGGTCTAATTGGCGTTTTTTGACTACTTTTGATTTTGATTTATATTTTACCTTAAAAACTGTTTACCTTGCCTTGTTTGGCATCATTCTTTTCAGCACAACCTCACATGTGTGACTTTACAGTTATTTTTTTCATTTTGACATACTGTATTAACACAATGGACCTAAAATCACACAAAAAACATAAAATCAGAGTAGAGAAAAGTATGATGTTTTATAGGGAAAACCACAAACATGTTTAACAAACCATTTTTTATAACTTGAAATGCAAAAATAAATTGTAAATTTCAAAAACCCTATGTACAAATTTAGAAAAAAAACGCAAGTTATATACAACTATTTATATTAAAATGCAGGCAATGCCTCAGTTGTTTTTTGTACAACTATGTACAAAACAATCAGGTGTCACAATAAGATGCCACACAAATTATTTGTGCCACTCCAAAAATTCCAGTCCACCACAAGACAGAGGGCCACATCACAGGCCGGACACCTTCAGGATGTATCACTCCTCCTGTTCACATTTCAATCTGCCTTTGGTGGCTTTCTGGCAGTCAGCAGTCGCCTCATTGCTTTAACACGCAAAACAAAGAAAAACGACTAGACTACACACTAAACAACACATTAACTATACACTCCAAACACACTAAATACCACAAATCTCAAAACTCGCTATCAATATCACTCGCTCTCTTTCGCCGCCATCACTCCCACAACTTTCCCCTCTTCCTCAGCAACCAAATGCCGCACGTTGCCATGTGATTTTTTTGATTGGTTAATGTAGTGCATGTTTCCACCAACAGGAAAGGGGGTGTCAGAAAGTGCTTGCGAGCACTATCCTTAGAATATCCAGTTTTTACCATTTCTTCCTGCACCAAACGTGAGAATATTCAGGAAAAATACTGACGGCCGCCACTGCGACCCCTCAGCCTCCTATTAGATGCACCTATGGTATAAATTTGAAAAGCCTAGGTGACATCTTTCTCGAATTACCGTTTTCACAAGATTTTCAGAAAACTTGACCTTTGACCTTGACCTTGAGGTTAAGGTCATTGAGATTCGAACTTTTTAAGTAGATGCTCCTGTGGTATCAATTTGAAAATCTTGCATTGCCTCGTTCTTGAGTTATCGTGTTCACAATTTTGGGTGCCCACGCCTACAAAAGCATGGTGTAAATTATTTATCATAAGTCTGATTTTACTTGGCCTATCAGCACAATTTAAAAACTGATACATAGTTTGAAGTCTGCACTTTCGACACAAGTTGAAACGGAGACTCCGCGAGGGTGCACCTTGCTGCTACGTCATCTTAAATCAGTCATGTGATTTGGACGCGCCAGTGCGTCCGTCGACTCCAGAGGGTTAAAATGCCATTACTTACAGGGCTGCTGCTCCAGGACAGGTCTGTATTGTTCTCTCCCTTGGAGACAAGTGCATCTTCATCTGCATCATCACTTGGAACAATCTCCTGAGGATTCAATAATACATTCTTAATAATTATAAAGAAATATATAGAAATTCATACAAGTAATATTTACAAAGTTCATTATGCGATATGTTCAAACACCTACACCAAACTACCTACATTGGTAATAATTAATAAATTATTTTAAGAGTATTTCAAGAGTGGAACTTCATAAAATATAAATATTGAAAAATTTACATGCAGCAGACTAACATGTTAGCTGACGCACATAGCACATGGCTCAGTGTGCGATGTGTATAAAATAAGCTGTCACACAGACACAAAAGAGCGGCTTCCCACAGAGAAAGTCTAATCCTCTGATGGGATTTGGATTAATGTTTGTCTGGCACAATCTCTACATGCTCTACACAAAAATCACAGAACTGCTTGGATGTTGCTGTTAGATACGTGTCCCTAGATATCACAAGTCTCTGGGCATGTTATGGTAACTACCTGTGTTGTCCCAGTGGCCTTGGGGAGCTGACCCTGCAGCTGAGGAATGTGTTTTTTAGCTTCCTGGATGTCTTTCAGTAGTTTAGGGGAGGGGTTTCTGCTGTACTCCTCCTTCATGGCCTGGACAGCAAGAAGGGAGCAATCAACACAAGAACAGGAATAACAGGTCCCTGTAATTTGCTTGAAAGTGGTAAAATGCCAAATATGTTGACATTTGCTTGCTGTGTGGAAGGTTAAGAAAAATACGGCAGGTATTAAAAAAAACCCTGCATTAAAAATAGTAGTTTTTAAATCAACTGTACACATACTGCTTCCTATCTAAAATGTTCTGATACAAGTGATAAATTTGATTTTCCAAAGAGAAAACACAGCATTCATTTTAATAGTTTAGTTATAAAGCTGTGCATTAAAGAGGGCAAATCACCTTTGTAATGCCAGAACCTACAGTCAGCAACTGTTTGCTTTGCTCACCTGCAAGACGTCAGCTTTCTGGTTGCAGACACTAACATTCTCATCCTGTGGGGAAAAAACAAAGGAGACGTTGAAAAATGCATGAAACAGCTGATGTGAAATATTCAAGCAGAGAGAGAGAGAGAGAGAGCGCTAGCGCTATTTATATATTAAAAAAATAAAATAAAATAAAAGATTCATATAAGAGATATTTGGGCCCAGAGAAGATTTGAAAGGATGAGATATAGAGAGGTACCATGAATATGACAGCCTCTTTAAAGGGGAAAAAACCCAGAAAGACCAAGGGGAATATCCCCAAGATGATGAGTAAAGAAGATAAAGAAAGAAGACAAATTTGTGAAAAGCGGACAACAGAAGAAGGCAACAGAAGTAACTAATGTCTTTAGTACCCATGGTGACTGTGTAGATGAGAGGCGGTCCTGAGGACTGTAGGGGCGTTCTGGTGCTGGAGAGTTTGGAGAGGATATGCTAATTTCAGGCTCTGCTTCGGGCAAAGGGATCTGGGCAAGCCCGGGAGGCCGCCCCAATACTGTGAGGGCCACATAGGAGCCCGCTAGAACACACACACACACACAAGAATTAGTCACTTTTTTAAGGATTTATTTTTAAAATGTAGCTTTTGTGAAAACACAGAAAGAACAACTTACATTTAATGAGTTTCACCACTTCTATGTGATTAGAATGTGTAACAAGGGTCCCGTTAACCTGGAAGACAGCAGTGGCCATATTCTAAGCACAGCTTTACATTATGACATTGCATTTTATTCCCAATCGTGTACCGAGTAAAAATACTGAGTGGCCAGAAGGTGGCAGCCTCTGTATTGGCCTTGGAGTAGAAAACAGTGACTTTAGTAGTTTAAAGACATGGAGGGAGATGAACAGAATACCTTGATGATCCTGTCTCCTGTCTGAACACCTGCTCGCATAGCAGCCCCATCTGGTAAACACAGAGGTAAAAAAGTATTAAAGAACCAGAAGAGAGAGAATAAAATAGAACAACTGGAAGAACAGAAAATAAGAAGGCACACAAAAAATACATCTTCATGGTACAGTTGTTGATATTTCTGCACAATGAATACACCATAAATCTTTGACAGACCAGATGTCACAAAGTGACTATTTCAAGTGCTATTTTGAAAGACCATAACAGTGGTTATATTACAAGAAGGACCTGTTTCACAGCTCCACCCCAAACAAAGGGATTTAGGCATGAGACAGGTTATTATGAGAGGTAAGTCTCACTAAAGTCAGCAGAGTACAGTTCAAGTACTATGCAAACCAAAAATAGCTTTTGGGTCTTCAGGTTTGTAGTAGTGAGGAAATTTAACCTGGGGCCAGTGAACAAAGAACATAACCTGGTCTGTTCAACTGTGTGAGAGAGAAACAAGAAAAAAAAATGAGACTTATAACAAAATGTTTTGTTTATATGTGATATGATAGCTGAATCCGATCCATTTCAGTTTTACCACAATGGGATGACATTTAAAAAAAAAAAAAAAAAATGTAGCATGATACTACAGATATATTTTGCTTGCTTCTCAATTTAAAATGAAGTGAAAAAGAAAAAAGTTGATCAATTATTCAGATGAAACTAAGCAGATTGCTCCATAGTAAAGGAAAAAAAAGAAAAGAAAGCACAAATGGGAAGCCATTACTGTCTGCCAAGGATCAATAAAAGCCCTCGATCAGTTCCTTCCACTACAGTACAGACCTTGTAGTGTTTATTGTGACCTGATAACAGTCTACATAATCCTCTACACACAGTGTGAGACTACTGGGGGCCACAGAAGCATCTTGTCAAAGTCCCCTCTTAACAAGACAACATGCTAAAGCAGAAGCTGCAGCTACAAGTGAAACTCTTGAAGAGGAAATAGTTTACCGTCAATAACGTCACTAGTATAAATAAATGCCAGAGTGGTGGTGGTTTCTGGGTCCCAATTACCACTCGTATCGGTGAATTCCAAGCAAACTGCCATGATATTTTGCATGACACAAAAAAACCCAACAAAAAAAAACAAAAAAACAAAAAAAACAAGGAGCTCACGTGTCTATTAAGAAGGCTCAAACCAAAGGTGGTTACTGGGGTAACATCTTTTTTTTATAGGTTTGAGACTCAATCTTACCTTCTTTGACAAGCTGCACAAACACTGGGTTGTCACCACTGACAGTGAGCCCAAAGCCATTTTCATCTTTCTGGATTATTACACATCGCTGGACCAGACCTGCGAGAGAGAGAGAGCGAGAGAGAGAGAGAGAGCGAGAGAGAGAGAGAGAACAGAGTCTTTGACAAGATCAGGAAGCCGCTGAAGAAAGTTTAGTTCACCCAGTTAGTTCACTCTTAACATGTACTGTGAGGGGATTCCACAATAATTACACTGGGAAGGTGATAAAAATCAGTCACTGTACATTTTATACTTTTTTCTCCGCCAAAGCAAAAAGATGAAGCTATCTGTGTGTGAGGAAGGTTACTGAGAAACTGCAAAGATGTGTATGTCATGAGACTTGGTGAAGAGGAGAAGGATGGGCAAAAAAACGACCTCTTTATTTTTGGATCACTTTTCTTTCTTTTTTTTTTTAAGTTTTTAAATTCCAAAATACAGCAGTGGGCTTAGCAGAGAATGGATCAAGAGTGCCTTCTTAGATTTGAAAGAGGTATGGTTTAGATATGTTGAGTTTCACATGCCCAAAAAACACTGGCCTCTTTATTTGTTTCTTCTATCCATACTAGATGTCGACCAAATAACAGGCACCAAAAGGATCACCTCAGGGGACATGGGGAGCTTGGCTCAGACTGCAGCGGAGAGCTGCATAGCCTCAGGTTGTCATATGGGGATGTACATCGCTGTTTTGCAAGGAGGCTCCATACACAAAGTGAAGGTAATGTCAGTATCTGAGATAAATTATATTTTAATAAAAGTTCATATAAGACAGCTTGACAGACGATTAAAAGGCCATCTGCTTTTTTTCATCTCCAAACTACTGTTATTACATTGGCCTTTATAAATGTATTATCCATACTTAGTGTGAAGGGATTTTGTGCCCCATTACACGCAAACTGCTCCAAGAAGGGACATCTTTGAAGTGAGTATGGACGTGAAAAATTAACAATATGGCTTTCAATGTGTAAATGAGTACTGTTTTGAGATATACTTGAAAAATATTAACCTATTCTTGAACACCTGGAAAACCAAGTTTTAGTTGCCCAGGACAAAGTTTCCAGCCAGTCAGTTTTATTTACTGTGCCTATTCTAAGAGGCAAAAGTGTGATTTTATGTATTTTGGACTCAATATTAAAAAGTTTATATTTTCTGCCTTCAACACAATCATCCCAGATATACTGGTTGACAAGATACCTGCTTAGTCTGCCCCCACATAGCTACTTAGCACTGGCTCTCCTCAGGGCTGTGTGCCGAGTCCTCTCCTGTACACCTTGTACACATATGATTGCCACCTAATCCACTCCACCAAGACATTTATTAAATTTGCTGATGACACTACTGTGACTGGCCTCATATCTGGCGGCAACAAGTCAACATACAGAGATGAGGTGCAGAAGCTGTATGGGCGGTGCTCTGCTAATAACCTGGCACTCAGCATCAGTAAAACCAAGGAGATGATGACTGACTACAGGAGGCGCAGGGTGGACCTGACCTCGCCCCGCTCTACATCAACAGGGACTGTGTCAAAAGGGTTTCCTCCTTGAATTTCCTGGGAACCTACAGGATCCCTCTTGGTTTGCCAACATAACAGCGGTGGTTAAAAAGGCCCATCAGAGACTACATTTCCTGAGAGTGCTGCGGAGGAATCGCACAGACGAAAAGCTGGTGGTGGCCTTCTACTGCTCCACCATTGACAGTGTACTGATGTACTGCATCGCAGTGTCGTGCAGTAGCTGCTCAGCAACAGACAGGAAAGCTGTGCAGAGGGTTAACACCACCATCCAGAGAACCATCGGCTGCCCAATGCCCTCCCTAGAGGACATCTCCAGCAATCGCTGTCTCAGCAGGGTAAAGAAAATAATCAAAGACCCTCCCCATTCTGGACAACACTTGTTCAACCTCCTGCCCTCAGACAGGCAGTACAGGTGCACAAACAGCCAGACAAATAGACTTAAAACAGTTTCTTCCCCTAGGCCTTCAGAACTCACAATTACTGTAAAATAAAAAGGGCACAACAGCTGTTCTGTAGTGAATGGCATCCCTTTAAGCCCAGTCATATCTTAAATGTGCAAACGTGTATGTCTTCGCTTAATGCTTTTTATTATTTTTAAAGCCCTATTTATTTATTTTACACGCTTTAATTCTTTAAAAATGTTTCAATCTAATATCTTGCACTGAACAGAATAGTTCCCCAAATCTTGCTATTTCTAATGGAAAATAACAATAAAAGATTCTTCTTCTTATTATTATTATTATTATTATAATAATAATCATCATCAAGTATGAGCAGACAACAAAAACAACTAAAAATACCTATTTAGAATATACAACCCTATTAAAAAAAGGCTGGGACGATCATTAATACTTTGATTTAAATTAAATAGTACAAAGACAACATAAAAAAAACATTAAAGTTACTTAGAAACAGCTAAACAGGAATCTGGATGTTAAATGGGCCTTCCTGCAGTCCCGACCAATAACGCATTGAAAAAATTTTAACCAAGAACTACAACAAAGGAGGCCCTGAACTATGAAATACCTGAATTTCTGAATCAAGCATGCTGGGAAAATGTTTCACTTTAAAACAGCAAATCAGTTTTCTCAGTTTACAAACACTTCCAGAGTGCTCTTAAAAAATGTCCTGTCCCAACTTTTTTTAAGACGTACTGTAAGCTTCAAATTTAAAATGAATCTTTATCAACAAAATAACAGTTTCAACATATATTTACTTTGTACTATTTTTCATTAACTATGAGCTCCCACAGCTTGGGTCATTGTATTTTCTTTTAGTCTAGGACTATGCTTAATACATGTCTGCAAAACAAGCCCATATCCACTTGTTTCCCCAGACTTGTTTAAATGAGTTTCAAATCATTGCATTCTGTTTTTATTTACATTTTACTAGGGTCCCGCCTTTCCTTGGAAACAGGTTATGAGGTCACTGATCTGACAACTCTGTTTTTTTTTTATGTTGTCTCTCAGAATCGAAAGAGGAACATTACTTTTCAGGTTCTTTGTTTCATCAGGGTTTCATCAGAAAAGCAAGGAAGGATCAGAGCTTATATTTTGTCTGGCCAGCACTTGAGTACAAAACATAAAAGAAAACATTACGCAAACTATGCAAATGCTCAAACACATAAATGTAATCTCATATTATTAAAACTAAAAGTGAGAAGACTGTAATAACAACAAACTCTCTTAAATCGTCATTTCAACACTATCTAGACTGAGGGAGGTGTCCAGTGGTTTCTTGTTGTGTCCCAAGATTTCCTGGTCTTTGCAGCATCAAAAGAGAGATAAGTCAATCGATAGGTGGGTTGGGGGTTGGAGAATAGAAGGAACAGCAGCTAATATGTGGAGAGGTTAGGGAAGCCAAAAGCCCCGGGTTGGGGGGGGAAGGGTGTAGAGAGAGGGTTAGGTAGAGATGAAGGAGCAGGGGGAAGGGAGGGGGTAGAGGGCAAGGGTGTCAAGGAAGCAGATGAAGCCATATGAATTCAAGAGCTGGTGTGAATTTGCCGCCAGATGCTGATCTTACCCTCATTCTCTATGCCTTAAAGTATTTAAAAGTCTTTGGTTGGTATTTATAAACCATGAGGAGTGGGATGCTGACATGATCTGAGCTAATGTATAATTCAGAGATTCAACTGAAATGTAATCGGTACCCAACGAAATTTACACTGGAGAATAAACTGACCTTCTGTATTGTAACAGCACCACAGCAACACAAAAAAGGAACCCAAGTTATAGACCACAGCATTAAAAAGGCAGAACAATTTCATTTCATTAAAAGCTGGATTATTCAGACTCTCAATTCAATTCTCAATTCCCGTGTTAAGTTTTTTTTTTTTTTTTTTAAATCACAGCTAAAGTTGCACCAGACCAGAAACAATGAAGAGTGTTTCAAATAGAACAAACACACCAGTGCTTTGTTGAATATGATAATAATGGATTATCTTGGCCAACTGTACCCTATAGAGAGCTCAGACTGTCTCAGCTCAAACTGGCATTTCTAACAGCTGCTTTAAGAATTTGTTTTGTCAATTCATTGCATGTGAGGTAAGCCACATGCAGTCAGTTGGCTGCAGTGACCATGTGTGTCTCTGCCTGTAAATGTACTTGTTTCATTGCGGATGAAGTAACAAGCATGAAAGTGAAGTTGAATGGGGTTACAATGACCAAAGCGACACTGAAGTGAAATAATGACCTCACTAACATAGATTCTAAAAAACACGTCACTAAATCCAATATTTAGTCCTTGTAAGCATGTAAACAGATCCTACATGAGCTTAAACAGTACAATAATATTACACACTGCCTCAAACATTCAGGGAAGCCTGACTTTAGAATTGCATCCTTTTAATCTAAACATTATTTTAAAATGTATTTAACGATAATCTCATTTTACCACTGCCAAGTCAAAGTCAAGCTGGAATCAGAGAGATTCTTGTTTTATGACAGAACAAAACATTTCTCAGTTTTTCAATTTGAGTAAAAAAAAAAAGAAAAAGAAAAAATGAGCATAAAAATATCATGTGGCCAACTTATTTTAATATTAGGCTGCATGGTCAGATAAGTAAAACTCTTTGAATCTGGGAAAGGCAAACATCTATAGGCAATCTCACACCAGGAAGCATGTACAAATGCAGCTGCCACACCAGCCATTCAAGCAGGAGCTTCTTACCACAGGACTCAGGCTTCCCCTCTGCTAGCACACTGCTGCTGCCACTCTTCTGCACCACCAGAGCTTCTGCTCACAGCCCCCACCACACAGAACGCAGAGCAGACAGCACACATTCACATAAAGAAACACCAACACAAGGAAAGGAAACAAAACAGGAAAGAGAAAATCATGAGGGAGAAATAAACATGGAAGATGAAAAATTAAATGCACAAATAGGTAGTTTAATAAAAAAATGATTTGGATAGGCACTAAACAAAAAAACTTAAAGTCACTGCAGATTAACTAGCTTTTTTTTTTTAAGTACCTTTTTTATTTTTAACTCCCTACATATCTATAGATCTATTTGCTGCAAATGTAATTATAGGGGCCACATGCTTTCAAAACTTAAAACCGCAATAAAATAATAAGCTCAAGTTTGATTTTAAACCATACAAATACTCCTGAAAATAAATAAGGCTACAAAAGGCAAACATCACATGTGACTTCTTTAATGAAAAATAACACAACAGCCATAAAAGTGTAGTTATATACTTAAACCTAGCACTCATTTAGCTCTGGTATATTCAATTTTGTCTTCACTTTTATTATGATGAATAAGCAGCTAGTGCAACTGCATGCAATGTTGGGTGTGTCTACCAACCACAAAGGGTGGTTTTATAAGTTGTGGCAAAGGGGATGATGCTAAAAATAATTCCAAAATCAAGTTTCCATCAACAGAAGAGAAACTTTTCTTAAGCAGTAATTAAAATAGGCACCATGACTTTTATTTATTTTTTTAATAAATAATCAGTTTTTTGGAAATGAGGATCTAAAAAGTCAGTTTTGCTACACATCCTCAGTGTGTCTACCTACTTTTGTCTATCCCTAATTAACCCAAACCACTTTCAAATTACAGGGGAAAAAAGTGCATATGGAGAAAATCTAGTAGATTATTAGAGTTCATGCATCTTGCAGGCAAATAAAGGTACAAGTAGTGATGCAGACCATGCAGACATGCAAAATTTGAGGACATAAATGTAACAGAGTAGAAACTAAAGATGTAGGAAAAAAATTTAAGCAAATTTAATAATTATTTGTGTCTTGCTGGATTTGGTACATTGTGTTTAATCACTACATCACCAAACATTACAGAAATGTATGCAAAAAGATTTTAGTCTGGTGTTAGACAAAGGCAAGCAGCAAAGAGCATGTCTTAAGTAACAGAGAGAATTCATCTTGTCTCTGTTTTGTTGCATCATTCAGAGATAAGACACCATGTGGTGCAGAGGATTTTCTCTTTTGTTGTGAATACAGAAGCTTCAGTCATATCTCAAATCACACTGCACTGATTGCTGACAAATACCACCGGGACCGTCACCATATCAGATGAGTCTGTCTCTGAAACATAACAATTTCACCCTGCAGTAAACTTGAAACTGGAGTGCATAACAGGCTCAGTGGCTTTTTGTGCCCTTCAAGTATGCATGCACACATGAGACCACCCAACCACTCGAGCATACAAACCCACTGATTTATGTAAAACTGTGAGACACGTGAGCATTATACACACAGCTACAGATTTTTCAGCCCATTAATCAAACAGTTCTCTACTTATCAGCTTAACACTGGCAACATGTAATAAAACATAAGCTACTGACAAACAGTTGTAAAGCTATAATGTGTAATATAATGTGTACAATGTAACCAGTAAAGATACATTATACTGTCTGTTAACTGAATTAACTCCAAGAGAATGACGATTCCAACTCCTGCTAATAATAAATTTTCTTCTTCCAATGACAAACAAACAGTTATCTTATATCAGACCACACATGTGAAGATTGATGTAAGGTTGCCATTTTAAACTCGTACATTAATCAAGCACAAAGCATAGATCAAGATACAAACATGCCTTGCAAACACCCTCATGAGCACATTTGTTCTATGAGACAATTTGTGAGTGTGAGAGTTGGAGAGAAAGAAAGAAATGGAGATCGTCAGACAGAAACATTTGAGGCAGTCAATGAGGCATTCAAAGACCAAAGGGAGAGATGGAAAGATACAGTGAGACAGACTGAAGCAGAGTGAGTAAGAAAACCACGGGGTCAAACATAGAAATGAAAGTGTGAAGTTACCTGTAGGGTCAAACTCATTGGAGGGAAGTGAAGTTTTTTCACTTTTCGGTTTCTTGTCTGGGGGGTGGTCTTTACTGAGAATGCTGCTGGTTCTATAGAAAGAGG